>UCOK01018968.1:0-29804 GCA_900474325.1 Synergus umbraculus
CCTCATTGCAAATAAGATCATCATTTTCACTGGAAGCATTTTCTTCATTGATACAATTATTTGCTATAAAATTATTTCTTAAATTTAATATTATACATTATATTAGTTTTTAGTAATGAATACGGCTACAAAACGAATAAATATCTGATTATAATATTTTTGAAGGAAAATTATAAAATCAAATTTTAAGGTTATCATGATTGATATTTACTTACCTTCATTTTGAACATGTAAACGTAAAGAATTAACACTGACGATTGCTCTGTCTCCTAACTCTAAGCGTACTCTTTATTTTCGGCATTTTCAATATTTAAAAGTGCATGTCGTTATCACACTGATAATTGCACAATAAACAATTAAGTACGCACAAATATTTCAAAATGAAAACAGAATACTTCAACGCCATCTGTCAGCATTTTTAGGAACTTTAGCCTGACCGGGTTCTACCTCGCGCCATTATAAATTACAAGCTAGGGCCAGGCTAGAGGCCCCCGGCTTGGCCCATGAATGGAGCCAGGAACAAATTTGGCGATTTCCACACGGGTAACTAAATAGACTGATTAATTAATAACTATATATAATATATAATTAATAACTTACCATATTTTTTATTTATCCGAATTGTCAACTGACATAATCTTGTCCTAAAAATGCTGTTTACTATATTTTTTACTATATCGAATTGTTATTTGGCATAACTTTCATTTTCTGTAATAACCAAATAGTCTAATTAATTAATAACTCTGTATACTTACCATATTTTTTTTTATTTATCCGAATTGTCAACTGACATATTCTTGTCCTAAAAATGCTGCTTACTATATTTTTTATTATATCGAATTGTTATTTGGAGTAACTTTCATTTTCTCTAATAACAAAATTCCCTAATTTTCACTTGCACGAGTTCGCATTTTTCATATTTTCCGTTTATTCGAGTTAGTATTCAACTTAATTTCAATATTCCCGAATAAGCATATAACCAAATTTCATTCACTCTAGAGTCGCCATTTGTCATAATCTTCATTCTTCCGAATCTTAATGTGACCGAAATTGCATTTGGCATACTACCAATCCATCACAACAATAAAGGCACGAAATTCAAAAATAGCCAATCAGAAAATATTTGAAATTCGAGTGAAAAATTCTGATTGGCCATTTTTGAATTTCACGCCTTTATTGTTATGATGGATTGCTAGTGTGCCAAATGCAGTTTTATAGCCAATGCAATTTCGATCACATTAAGATTCGGAAAAGTGAGAATTATGACAAATGGCGATTGGAGTGAATCAATATTAGGTTATGGGAATATTAAAATTAAGTTGAATACTGTTTAATCAAATAATTGTATATTCCTTTAAAAAAGACATGCTTGTTAATAACAATAATGTTAAGTCTGAGTTTAGAAACATAATACCTTAGTATTTCTCTCGATAATACTATTTCTCTGCCAATGAGTATATTTGCTGGGTTTTCCATTCCTATTAAGAAAATCTGGAATTCTCCAAATCTTTAAGCTTTTTATGATTCTACCTAGCTTATTACTGGTCTTGCTACAATTCTATGTTTAAAAGTTCTATACGCGCTAAGGTCCAGGTACTCTTCGACCCTTCAGATATAACCATCATAAAATTCAAATGCTACTTTTTCTAATATTCTTACTTTCTCTAAAAAAGTACCTCTGAACCTTAGAAAGACTCTTCACTTTAGTGATACTTTGATCTTGTACGAGTTCAGAGCTTCGTTGAATTATCTACTGAGTTACATTTTCGTATCCTACAAATTCACATCTTCTTAAGTCTCTCTGTGTCTCATCATCCTTTTGAGTTTTTCTTTATATCTCAAAAGTTGATTACATCTTTGTTCATCACTTTGAGTCTTTTCATTTTTCTTGACTAAATTTCATTGCGTTGAGTCTCTTCAAGTTTCCTTAACTGATCACACTTTTCTTTTGTTAATTTATATCTCTTAAATCTCAAACATCTTTTAAATCAATGTTTACTCACTGATTTGCGAGTTATTTCATATCTTTACATCTTTAGTGAAACATCTCTCAGAATCTGGATTATACCTTAAATTTCTTATTCATATTAGAAATCATCGGTATTTTGTGAATTGAGCAATCCTGTTAATTTAAATAAACTTTAATTGTGTTAAACCTCTGTACCTTTGATTTCGATCACCAGTACTACTTTTAACAAATACTAACTCGAATAAACGAAAAATATGAAAAATGTGAATTCGTTATCAGTTAGGTTACAAAAAATATTTTCCTCTTCATTTTGCTGTACGATTTAAAGTAGAAGTATTATCGGTAAGTATTTATCAGTTAGGTTACAAAAAATATTTTGCTCTTCATTTTGCTGTACGATTATATATGCTTATTCGGAAATCTCTGAAACATTTGAATTATAAAAATTATGTAGACTTTGCCATTATTTATTAATTTAAAAATGTCCTGAAGTGCAAACCGGAAAATATGTAGAACACATTTTCGTGCACTCGTGCAGCAAGAATAATTTAATGGCAGTAGCAGCAGTGACTTTTCCACTTCTCAAACGCAGATGTACGAAAAAATACCCACACATTCAGTATATCTGCTATCTTGAGCGTGCGATCTTTAAGTTTAGGTTCGCCGCCCAGAACGGTCGATTAACTTACCCGATGCCTATGCCGATGTGGCAGCTGCTCTCGAAATTTCAAAGTCTTGAAGAAACCGAATCGCTTTTCTGCGCTCTCTTCCCCCCCTCTTCATCTTTAGTCTTCTTCAGTCTCCTTCAGTCTTCAACATTTCCGTAAGATTACGCAAGACGCCTGTGAAAAAGTTTTCAGGTGAACACGACGCAAGATAGCTATTTATTATCCTATCCTACTAGCCTAGACCTAGTACGTATCCTATCCCATCCGGCAACGAAAAGCGAAAGAAATATAAGAGAGAGGCAAACAGGTATCTCGTTTTTAGAGTCAAGAATTCACCGGCCGATAAATTCAGGTCCTTTGTCCGCCTCCCCAATCCCTAGAGAGTCTCACGCGAATCAAATCCTACAGGTGCAACGTTTTTCATCTGTGTGGGAAAAGCCATCTTGTGATATTTCGGCCCTCGAATTATTATCTAATCCCAAAAGCCAACGCATAATGGTTCCCTCACGGTCATTTCTCATAAAGAAATGTCAGAAGGTCAAGAAAAAGACGTCAACGAAGATGGATACTTTTTTTTTTAAAAAGCTATGCGAGACAATATTCTGCAAATAGTTCTGCAATAATGCAATCATTTTACTATTTTAATGTCACAATATAATAATGCTGCAATCATCATAAAATTATAATACAAAACTATGACCGATTTCATATGAAATCGAGGACAGACAGGCCCTATTGATGTCACGAAATTGTTTTGATAAACAAATTTTTTCACGAACTTAAGGCTACATGAATATTCAGGTGAATTACACGCAGAAAGAAAAGTTTGTTTGATTCAAATAAACGTATATTTGCCTCAGAGCCAAATAAAAAATAGCTTTGAATTAAATAAAATTTATTTAATTTAAAAATATTTTTTCTTTGATTTTTTTGGTTCAAAGAAATTTTCTTTTTAATTCAAAGAAAAAATATCTTTGAATCAAATAAATTTTATTTAATTCAAAGATATTTTTTATTTGACTCTGAGGCAAATATTCACCTGAATATTAATATTCATGTAGCCCTAGTTCGTGGAAAAAATTTGTTGATCAAAAACAAAAAATACATGTCTCATATTTTACCTTGATAAACAATATATTTTAGCCCGTAACAACGCTTTTTTTTAAAGAGTTTTTTAAGGTTTTTTTTTCTTGAAAATTAGCTATTTTGGGAGAGAAAAAACGTATATTTTAATGAAAATTTGTTTTTTTGTTTCAGATAATTCTACACTTATGTGTCTCATCGCAAATTATCTTTTTTGAAAGACGTCTTCGAAAATATTCTATTACCAGCTTATTTCTCAATATTTCTGCATCAAAATTTTAGAAAATGTCTTTCTGAAGTTACTCTATAATATTTAAAACATTTTGCTATATTTCAAAAAAAAATTCATGAAAAAACCGTTTTTTTAGCCATTATATCCGCACCTCCCTTAAATCAAAAAATCTCCTGTGTTTACAGAACTATAATTTTTTTCTATCTATATATTATCAACTAATTTTCCACAAAACGCTATATATTTTTTTAAACCTCATGGAATAATTGGTACCCCAAAATGTTCAAACACCCTTGACTTGTAACTTTTTCTACACCCCTCTTCCAATTAAATTTTCACTACTCGACTCTCTTATAAATGAAAAGCATTAAATTTACCGTAGAAGAAAAAATTGAATGCATTAATTTAAAATTGAACATTAATTTGGTGAATCACGTATGACAATGCATAGCGAACAGATTCTAAAATTAGATACGTGTTTTGTGGCATAAACAGTTAGGTTTTCATCCAACAATTTAGGGCCTTCATCTATTCCACACGACGCCTGAAAGGCGGCTGACTTTCTTGGGGCTTTAAAGCGGGTTGGTTGCAATAAAAAAAAAAAGAACACGCACAAAAAATAGGCGACGCCCTACATGTATAGGGCGTAGGTTTATCTGCATTAGGCAAGTATTGGTTAGCGCTAGGATAGGAAACTAGAAACCCGCAAACCGGTCTTGATCACATGGAATGCGAGTGTCAGACCCGCGTTGCCACGTGTGTGCATATATGCTTTTCCCAAATTCAAAAGTGCATTCATATGTGCCATATGTGCGCATGCGTGTTCCCATAGAATCTTCTAGTCCTGGCTCTATAACTTCCAACTCGTATCGCGATTCGAAAAGAAAACTAATCTTAGCACTAGGGTTCACAGGCCCTTGAACTACAGGAAACGCTGAACAGATAAAATTCCAAGTTCCACCAGGCAAATATTGTATCTGGAAATAAAATAAAAATATATTAATAAAAATATTAAAAAGAAAATTGTATTAGAGATATTTTTTTTTAATTTTATTTGGACTCTAACAGGGGTGCCAATATTTTTTATGATTTATTTTACTTAACAAAGCCAGGGTTGCAAAAATGGTAAATTATCCTCGGAATAATTAATAATTACAAAAGAAAAATGGAAATTTAATTCAAAATAATTAATAATTACACGAGAAAATTGTAATTATGCTGTAATTAATTACGATGTATAATTAATTAAAACTGTATTTAATTACAGGACAATTACAATTTTCTTTTGTAATTTATAATTATTTTCAGTATAATTATAATTTTTCTATGTCATTATTAATTACTTCAGTAATGTAACTACAGATGTAATTATTTGCAACCCTGAATATAGCAGACCTAATTAATTCACTTTTTTCGCAACTGATTTTTGAATGTCTTGAGAGTCAAAAATATTTGATAATTTTTAAAAACAAACTTTGTGAAAAAAAAGGGGAAAATTGGATCAAAATTCTCGATTTTAGGGTTTTAAGGGGATTTTACAAATTTAAGGGTAGAAAAAAGGGGGATTAGTGAAAAAAAGGGGATAACTATTATTTCTTTCAATAATTTTTTCCAACAAAAGAAAAAAAGTATTTAAAATAACGACAAAATAATTGCAAATTGAATTTTTTCATAGAAAAGTTTTCACACACAATTTGCAATTTTTGATGAATAAGATAATATACCTATAGTGTTTATTTCCTGCAATGTACCGTTAAATTCACCCCATAGCATATCCTGAAATAGTGGACGACCCTGACCCGTATATCGTCCGAAACAGGAAGTAATTTGCAAACTGGAATGCCAGGTTTTTTTATTTGCCAAGATCCTTGCGGGCGTCCTTCAGTGCTTTAGTCCATCCACCCTTTGCTGAATGGAAGCCTCAGGAGTCTCAGGACAATAATTGCCTTGAAACTCAACCAACTTTCTAAACCGAGAAGCCTTACATCATGGACCCTAAACTAGAGCATCTGATATAAAAAAAAAAAAGTACAACTTTCTAAAAAGTAATTTAGAACATTGCAACTGAAGCCCTAACTGCCACTAAAACACCTTTCCTTATTTATTTTATATTCTTTACTTTTCTCTTTCTACACATTCACAAAAATAGTTATTTTATTTTATTTTTATTAATTTTATTTCAATTTTATTTCTATTTAATTTTATTTTTGTTCAATATTACGCAAGGATCAAAACCAGAAATATGTATATGTCTATAAAGACCCTCTTTTCCCCCTTGGTGCATAATATAATATTTTCCACGTTTTTGCAAAGTCTCAAAAATGTAGAAACAGAAAAATATTAGAAATAAAGATTGCAAAAATTTAAAATACAAAGTATACTCTCACGAGAGATAAAATCTGAAAAAAATCCACGAGTTTAACAGCTGGTGGTTTCAGGTTCAAATCGCATTACCGCACCGGAACGATATGCAAATTTAGCACAATAGACCCTGTCACAGAAGACAGGCTGGACACAACAAAAATCCTCTGATTATCATTTTATTTTTGCATCGATAAAATATTTGAATAAAGTTAAAATTAAAATTGCAAAGTATTCTTAAATTGCATTTCGGATAAAAAGATATTTAAAAATGTTTAATTTCAAAAATAATATTGGCTTTCATTAGAGACCCCTATTTTTATTTTTATTCTTATTTTACCATAAATTATTCGAAAAATCTTAATACATTTTATAATAATTTATAGATTTATTACACTAGCAAACAGGCGAACCCAAACTTCTGCTTGGTAGTGTCATAAATCAATAAATTATTATAAAATGTATTAAGGTTTCTGAATTTTTGTCAAGTAAAAACAAAATTCCCAAGTAAAAATTGAAATTGTCGAAAATTATGCGAAAATTCAAAAATTCGGAGAACTAGTTTTCCTAAATTTAAGTACACCAAAGATCATTTTTTCTTTTATGTAAATTAAAAGCTTTTAAAAATGAGCCATGGACAATGTTACTATGTCAATTTTTTAAAATTGCAAATAACGTTAAATGTCAATGTTTTGTAAAAATATCAATAATTTTCGAATAATGAACATTTTTTCTAAATTTCTTGTACCTACTTATTTTAAAACTAGATATCTATAAAATCTGCTAGACTTATTAAAAAAATTCTACAATTATTTCTGTGCATTCTACAAGGGCTCAAATTTATTGAATTTGAAATGCATAAATAGTTCAATGTTACCTGGAATGTAAATTTTAATATAATTTTGCAGAAACATCATGATTATGTTTTTTTATATTTTATAAAAATATTTTTCTCATATTTTTCTCAGAAATTAAGAAAATGTTCGTTATTTCGAAAAGTTATTGATATTTTTATAAAAAATTCAGATTTGATGTAATATTTATCCCAGTATTGAATATTTAAATTAAATATAGTTCTGATTTCTTCATGGCCCAATTTCGCATAATCCAAATTTTTGCAGCAGAAATTTGCATAATAATCCATTTTTCTTCGCATAATTTAAAAATTTCCAAGAGCAGAAAAAATCGTCTCTATCGTTCATATTTTTGGAATATGATAAGCGAAAGAGATAAAATGAAAAAGTTTTCATGATAATTTTTCGTTCCTTGCGAGTGAGTCGTGCAACTCTAGCATTGCCACATGCACTCGATGATATCTATGCGGGCGTCTATCCTAGATATTTTGGACAGCCCTATTTTCCAAGGCCGGCTTCCCTTTTTCATCGTTCATAGACCCTTAGAAGCGATAGAAGGGTTTTTTTCTAATGGTTAGTCCTTCGCGGGCAGCACCTGTTACCAACGGAGCGAATTTCCCATTCGACTATTTTAGTTTGGAATCTTCAACATTTTCTGAAATACCGTTTTAAAAATGAATTAGTATCTGTTAATTAATTTCCTGTTGAAAATAACCATTTGCCAATTTTTAAAATATTTTGTATTATATATTATTATTCATTATAGATTTAGTTCTCAAATGATAAAGTTTTCAAATTAATTTGTCGCTATATACATATTACATTTTCATTTTTAATTTTATATCATGCAATTTTTTGTTATCTAAAATATTAATTTCAATAAATTATAAAGTCTTTTTAATTTTGATTTCTAATCATTTAAATAATTTGAAATTGTTACCCAAACGTTTTTAAATTAAATTCATGATTTTCTGATCCAGTGGCAACCCTGTCTGAAAAAATAATAAAAATTTGAAATAGTCACGTTTCAGTACATTTAGTCGAAAAACTAACAGGTAGCTCCCTGTTTCTAGTTTCAAACCAGTTTTGGGTAGTAACTAGTTACAAGTGACTAAGTTACTAGAAAGTTACGTTATTTGTAACTTTTAGGATAACTTAGTTACTTTTTTTTTTCTAAAGTAACTGTAACGTAACTTATTAACCATTTTTGCAGTAACTTGTAACTTAATTTTAGTAACTTTTTTATTTACTAAACTAATCCCTGTTTTTTCAATAATATTTTGATGGATTATTAACATTTTTATAATAATAATATAAAAATAATAAATAATTTCAGTAATCTTATATTATTTCTATTTTTAAATTAAAAAATTAAGAAAGAGAAAAAACTAACTTTTTAGGTAATTTGAAATTACTTTAACTGTAACTACTTACAGTTACAGTTAACGTGATTTTAACCAGTTACTCAAAAAAAGTAATTTATCCAAAACTGTTTGAAACCAAAAAATAAATAAGAAATAGTACAAAATTTTTTTAAAATCCAACTTCATCTGCATCTGCAACGCACCAGCTGCATGCAGTAAATTGAGAGACGTTAATAAGGAAGAATTAAGTGTGAATTGGTCTTTTTCTCAGACCCTGCCTCTTTTTCTATTCCTATTACTATTTCGGGGGCTAGGCCCTCAACTCTAACGCAAAAGCAAAGTCCGCTGACTCTCTCCCCCTTCTGACAAGGGTCGTTCCCACGCACTTTTAGCCGTCTGGCCGCAAGTGTTTTATGCTATGGCAGCAAAAACCCGAAATCTATACCTGCATAACGGGTTGCTTCCTTCAGCTTCAATTCTTCAGCCCTTTTCTTTACTTTGCCTCGAACAAAAAATGCCTTCTCAAAAAAAGGTTTCTGGTACCGTTATTCGTTAAGGGTATCATTTTATTTGCAGACTCCGCCTGTAAAATTTAAAATAGTCAATTGTAAAATTTTACAACTATATTGCTACAACATGGACTTCCGCAGAGTTATTCTCTATCTATGGCTATTCTGATTCTTCCGGTTTTACGACTTGCCAAACTTTCCCTTTAAATTTAAAAGGGTGACTTTTACGGTTACTATAATTCTAAATTGCAATTTGGGAACCAGTCACGGTTTGCACCTTTATTGCCTTTTTTTTTCTACGTTTTTTTTTTGTGCCGAAGCCCAAACCAGTGGAAGGCTACTTATGTACAATTGCGAAAAGTTAGGGTTGACAGTAGGGTTTCGGAAATGGCATTTTACATTTAGAAACGAATTGCAGGAAGTAAAATATCAGAAAAAAAGGTTTTCAGACAAATTTATGTAGGACTGGAATTTCCCAAAAGGGTTTTTGCGAAGAATTTATGGACGTGACTAAAATTCTTTTTTACAAGTTCTTATTTTTCGAATTTTTAAAAAGCAAAACAAAACTAGTTTGTTTTTTAAAAATACAAACAATAGGTCAAACAAATTTTAGGATCTTAATATTAAAATAATAAATTAATATTAATATTAAGATATCTAATTTAAAAAATTTGATTTAAAAACCAGTTTTTAAAAATGCTATACTTATTTGAATTAAACAAAAATAATAATTAAATATTCTATTTTATTAAGTGAATTATTTTTTTACTGAATGCTAATTCTGAATAAAATGAACAAGAAAACTATTAAACGACTATATATAAATACCCCAGTACGAAATAAAAGTATTTGATGATAATTATCGCAGCCTTCTGCGGTTTTTTGACAAAGTTAACCGAGGGGGAATTATGGATTAGTTTCCCAGTGTTTCCTTCCCCGGAAAAATAACGGTAATCATTTGCCAAGGGGCTCTTGGTTCGCATGCTATGGTTCGTTATATGCGTGATCCGCTTTTCCGTCTTATATCTATAAAAAGCTCGTCGTCCAATTTTGCACCCTGAACCCTCGTTTAGAAACCGGATGTTGTGCGTGCTGGCAATAACGTAACTAGGCCAATGAGGGTGGTTCTTTTCCACATAGGGGCACTAATTATTGAAAGCAAATACAAAGAAAATATATTAAAATACATATGCGGAAAATATCAAGCAGTTCTAAATTTAGTTACATTTAATATATTTTTCACTTTTACTATCTGCTGTTCAATTTTAAAAATTCGGGTGTAATTTATCCATAGTTTTGTCAAATCTAGCCCTGAGCAAAACTAGAAAATTATATTTCGTATTGCATTTAAAATATATATGACTCCCTTAAATTAAATTCAAAATGGATAATTAAAATTTAATTATCTATTTTTAATTAAATTAAAGGTAGTAATAATATTTAGTGCAGAAAGGATCGAATCCTAGAATCCCATCAACTCTCTGAATTAGATTCTAGTGCTCTTTCCGCCATCTGGTTTTCGATTTAGTAATTATCAAACCGACTAATCAGATTCTTTATAAAGAACTTTTATTACAAACTTTTAATTTTCCAAAAATCGCAATATAGAAACATTTGAAAGTCTTAATTTACATTTTAACTGAAATGTAAAGAAGCAAACAATAGAAAAAAAACAATTTAAAAAAAAAACATTTAAACATTATAATCATTTAACTTTCGTAGAAAAATAGTTATTAATTTTTTCCTTATATTAAATCACATTTTCGACTTTCATCTCATCAACTTAAATTTAAAACACGTTAAACTAAAAAAGTAACTTAACTTGACAAGATTGAATCTGAAACAGATTTTGTGTCTTTCACTAGAAGTAGAATCATTTTTATAGTAATAAGTTTTCCCAAACCTTCTGGACTCAATCCATGTCTAGGATTCATCTCGATACCTTGAAATATTCTGATAGATTGCAGGACTCGAAGACACACTCAAGAGTTGTACTGCAATCCTGGAAAGCGGCTCATTCCCACCGAAATTTCTCCACCACTCAACCGGGCTAAAGTGCTTGGCACTTTCCCAAATAAAACTTCGACTGTAAGGTCCACTAGAAGTCCTATAATCATTCTAATTCATCGATAATATTACTTCATCCATTTGGTTGCATCGTTGCCTCAGAAACTCAATTGCGTCAAAAAGATCCGTATCGTCAAGATCTGCACCTTTATATCTTGGATTCAATAAATTCGCGACTCGATGAATGAACTTAATAGCCGACTTCTTTCTAAGCGAAATATTTGAACAAATGTTGTTCTTTTCATTATCCAGAAGGAGACTGCATTCCTTGCAAAATGACAAAAGTTCTTTGGGATTTTTTGAACAGTTCTGTACTGCTTTTTGAGAATTCTGACTATCAGGTGCCACTTTTTTAAGCTCAGTTACTCTTTTGCATGCATCAGCCATTTCTAGTCTTGACCTTTTGACACAGAGTGAATGATCTACTTTCATTTTCGGATTGAAGGCTTTAAAGCTTCGGTTGCATTGCAGAAGATTGCGGAATTTCTGTGATAGTGTCCATGTTAATCTGTAAAATTAAAAAATAGTTGAAATTTATTTCGTGTCAATGTACAAGACGAACATTTGCAATTTTTTAATTTTAAATAATAGGTGATAGGAAATATTGAAATTGGCCAATTTTTAACGCTTAATCTAAAATTGAAAAACTTACCCTTCGACATGGAATCCTGTCTGGATTATCTCAATCCAAAAGGCCAGCTGGTTTTCCTAAATTCAACAGGAAACTTATTGAAATCCCTTAAAATTTGCTGAAATCTTTTTAAATTCCTAGAAACATCTTAAAATTCATAAAAATTTCACTATAATATTTAAAATCCTATAAAATGTCACAAATTCTTTAAAATTTATTAAAATTCCATGAAATCCTTTAGAATTTCATAAACTCTTTTAAGAATCATAAAAATCAGTGAAATAATTAAAAATTCAGTAAGGAACTTTGAAATTCCCAAAAATACATTAAAATCTAAAAAAAAAATTTTTTGGAAACAAAAACCTCACAAAATACCTTCAAAATCAAATATAATTTTTCAAATTTTCTTCAAGATTATTCAAATCCTTTAAAAATATTTTTAAAATGTCAAAATTTCTTTAAATTACAAGGTTCTTAAAATTCTATATAATCTCTTAAAATACGTAAAGATCTTAAAATTCTTGAAAACATCTTAAAATTCCATAATAAAATTCTACTAAATCTTTTATAAAACATAAAAATCTTGTGAGATTCTTCAAAATTTCAATCAAATCTCTTAAGATTACTTTTAAACAATCAAACTTTCTTAAAATTCTTACAAGCCTTTTTAAAGTTCTTTAAAATCCCACAAGAAACTTTAAAAATCCTTAAATTTTTTGAATTCCCTAAGTTTTCTTAAAAATCTCTTGAAATAATTATAAATCCAAAGAATTTCAAAGAATGCCTGGAAATTCTTTATAATCCTTCGAAATCCTTGAAAAATTTTCCAAATTTTTAAAATAAACTATAAAATCTATACATGCAATACGATATGAATAACAGCATAAATATCAATTTCTATTTTCCCTGACAACTACTCGCATTTTCCTGACTTGTGGCCACCCTGGAAAACAAAATTCGAGATTAGTAAATGAAATCACCTTGAAAACACTTTTAAATGTATTTAAAACAAAATGACGTTAGTAAATTCGAGAATAATTGAAATGCTTCTTAAGAATTTTATTCATTTATCTTGTCCCTTCGACATCAGCTAATAAATTGCAATTTTATTTACTAAAAGTTTTGAACGTTCAAATGAACAAATACTGCATAAATACTGACATTTTTTTTAATTCTTTACCAGAATATTTAATTATACTAAAACTGAAAAAGTGGAGATGCCTATGCATTCCTAATTGAATTACATGCATGTTAAAGTAGTCAACTTTAACATTAATTATCTCTGCAACGGTAAGGTCAAAAAATTTGAAATGAATTTAGCATATAAATCATCCTGTTTAAATATAGCTCCATTTTTAAAAAATTCTATACCAGAGATCAATTTTTTCACATACAACCTTAATTCTTCATAATATTTTTAATCATATAATAATAATATTATATATAATAAATAAAACGAACATATTTTTAAATTTACCTGAAATAAAGTGTTTTGAGCAAACTCTGAAAACCTTCAGCTGATTTTCATTAAGTTCTCTTCTGTTTATAACTTTCACTCATGAGATTTGCCTTTCCTTTGATAAAGCTATTAATTTATCTGCAGTTTCATTAACAGAATTGGGTAGTCTGTTTTCGCATTATATATATATATATATAGTTTTGTACCTCCATTTATTAAGCCCAATAATAGAAGGAATTCTGAAAAACGAAATTTTTTCTTCACTATTTTTATGCGATTGCAATTTACAACTCAAAAAACAACAATGTTTACTCATTTTTCTTTTAAAAATACGTACTTCAACACAACACAAGCAACAGAAGCAACAGTTTGTTTCGTTTTATTCACGCGCGTTCATTCACGTTTGTTTTGTTTACCAACTTCTGGCGGCCATGTTGATTTTCGGTTTACGCTTTACGATGACGTCACAACTGCCAAGAAAATGCCGAACTTTGATTGGCTGGATCTTTTTAGCAGGAAAAAAGCTGAAATTTAAAATTTTAAAATAGAAATGACTTCTTAACGGTAATTTATCTTTAAAAATAACACATTTTAAGTAAATATTCAACTCGGTATAAGGAAAAATGTTTTTCAGTGAAAATAAAAAGATAAAACATTTTTTTAAAACTTGGCGAAAAATTTCGTAATTCTGATTGGAATTTCAACTTTGAATTTACAATTACGTTAATTTACAATTTACAATTTACAATTTCAGTGGGGAAGCCAAGGTTGTCCTATTCATTTCCGCAGATTCAAAATCAGTCGCATATTCATTACTCTAGTTTGAATAATTCTAGTTCAATTATAAACTACATAATTTAAAAGCTGATCAAGCAGAGTCAGACTTATTGTACTTTCTTTAGTCAGAGACAATCGATCAATCAAGCCAAAGATAAGTTTTTTCAATTTTATAAATTCTCGGCAATTTTGAGATTTCTCAAAATGGAACTGGTAGAAACCTTCAATTATTATTATCATCACCTAGCTGGTGAGTTTTTTTATCAGTTTCTTAATTTTTAATTAAAAATTTTCAATATTAATTCGAAAAAAAATAACAAATTTTAATCATTTCATTAATTAAATTGTATTCATTTTATTTAATTTTTTTTTTATTAAGAGTGTTGGACCCAAGTATTAAGCTAAAATTTCCATTCCCCATTTTACTCAATAAAAATTCTAGATAAATATTTTTTCGCTCTGTAGCACTAATCTTTTTTCAAATATAAGACTGTGTACAGAGCGAAAAAAAATGTAATTTCGATATTTTTTGCATAAAACGAAGAATTGAAAATCACTTCAAAATTGAATATTTTTATTTTAAATAAAAAATATTCAAATTAGATATTTTCTGGCTCTGTACGCATAATTCTATTTAAAAGTTAATTAATGCTACGGAAGGAAAAAATTCCAATTTTAATATTTATTAAGTAAAATGAGGAAATCAATTTTTTACATTAGAGCTTGGCTTCAACACCCTTAATCATGAAAAATAATGATTATAATTATTCTTTCAGATCCTCGAATTAAAGTTTGGTTTTTGATGAGAAGTGTGTGGCCAATTGTGTTAATTTTATTCAGTTATCTATATTTTGTGTTTCAATGTGGACCACGATATATGAAAAATAGGCCAGCCTACAAATTAAACAGATTTATTAGAATATACAATATTTTTCAAATAGTCGCCAATATTTTTATAATCAGAGAATTTGTATTAGCTTATCCGGATCTCATGGCTTTTAAGTGTGTGCCTATCTCATATTCCACAGATCCTCCCGCTCAAAGAGTATGTTTTTATTATTATATTTATATTATATTATTATATTATTATATTTAAGGGTGTTGGAGCCAAGTTCTAATCTAAAAAATTGATTTCCTCATTTTACTCAAAAAATATTAAATTTGGAATTTTTTCCTTCTGCAGCATTAATTAACTTTTAAATACAATTATGCGTACAGAGTCAGAAAATATATAATTTAAATATTTTTTATTTAAAATAAAAATATTAAATTTTGAAGTGATTTTTAATTCCTCGTTTCATGCAAAAAATATCGAAACTAAATTTTTTTTCGCTCTGCACGCAGTCTTATATTTGAAAAAAGATTAGTGCTACAGAGAGAAAAAATATTTATCTAGAATTTTCGTTGAGTAATATAGGGAATTCAATTTTGAATTTCTTTAAAGGTCCAACACCCTTAATTTTTTTTTACTATTTTATTTATTATATTATTTATTATTTTTAATTATTATTTACTAATTCTTACATTCATACTTCCAGGCATTGAACGCATGTTATTACTCGGCAATATTGAAAATAATTGATTTAATTGAAACAGGAGTATTTGTGTTACGAAAAAAGAATAACCAGATTACGATTTTGCATTTATATCATCACTTGAGTACTGTCTTGATCGCTTTCACTTTTATAAGATATCTTGGTGGAGGAATGGCTCTATTCTTTCCTCCACTAAATTGTTTGGTTCATGTGATTATGTACTCGTATTATTTATTCAGCAATATAGATGGCCCAATTAAACAAGTGGTTCTTCCTCTGAAACGCTACGTCACTATTGTGCAAATGGTAAATAAAATTTTGGATTATTTCCTATTTTAGAAAATTGTTTATTGACCCCACTGTTGGAACTTTGTAAGGGGTCAATAAATATAAAGATATTATTTAAAATATTATTTTATTTTCAATATTATTTATTTTAATAGACAATAAAATTTAATTCTCCATTTTACTCAACGAAAATTATAGATAAATATTTTTTCGCTCTGTAGCACTAATCTTTTCTCAAATATAAGACTGCGTACAGAGCGAAAAAAAATTTAGTTTCGATACTTTTTGCAAAAAACGAGGAATTCAAAATCACTTGAAAATTTAATATTTTTATTTTAAATAAAAAATATTTAAATTATATATTTTCTGGCTCTGTACGCATAATTATATTTAAAAGTTGATTAATGCTACAAAAGGAAAAAATTGCAAATTTAATATTTGTTGAGTAAAATGAAGAAATCGAATTTTTAGATTAATTAAATTCATTTAATTCAAAGAAATGTTTATTTGATCCAAAGAAACTTTTCTCTGGGTGAAATTTTCCCATTTGAAAATCCTCGTACAGAATTAATTTGTATTTTTTTATTTTATTCTAGGTACAATTTGTTCTAATGGGTGTCCAACTTTGCATAGGAATGTTACCATCTTGTCCAGTCCCGAAGCCGTTTGCCACTGTGATGTTAATAAACATAATATTTAATTTCTGCTTATTTTATAACTTTTATAAAAAAACGTATTTACAGCCCAAAAATAAAAAATAGATAATTCAAAAACCACTAAAATTTATTGTATACACTCTCTTCTTGTATAATATAGAAACTTAAAAAAAGAAATTATATGACGAGTCTCTGAGCTCAGATATTTACTGAACTTAAAAATATACTACACATTAAGAAAATTTCCAACAAAATGCATTTTACAAATTCCACTGTTTACAAGATTTACAAGGACAAAAGTAGGTGAATATGCATGATAGATTCTGATTGGCAATTCAAAAATTAATTTCATTTCAGTCAAAGACAAACTCGCAAGTTTACATAAATGGGGTCAGTGTTGGACGTGAAGGCAGTTGATTGAGAGTGATTATTAATTTGTAGAGTGTTAGAAGTCAGAATTTTCTGAAGTTATATTTTTCGAACTTATATAGTCGAATAGTTTTCAAAATGGGATTGTTAGATTTATACAATTTTTATTATTATGAATTGGCGGGTGAGTTCAATTTTTAAAATTAGAGGATAACAATGAAAAAAAATTCTACCGTTTTTTCAAAATAATAGTAACTTATCAATACTCAAAATATTCTGGTTATTCTAATCAGAAAATAATTTTAAATATGCCCTTACTATCAATAAAGTTCTAGTTAAAAATATTAGATCTACTCTGTTTTCGGAAATTTTCACATTTTTATAATTTGTTGAGAATGACAATAAATAATCAGAAAAGTTTTAATTAGAAAAAAATTACCAGAGTTAATTAACCAGACTTGTCTAGTAATTTTAACGAGAACTTTTTTTTAATGTAGTTTTTTCCAGATCCTCGAATGTTGCAATACTATCTCCTGCGAGACTTATGGCCTCTTGTGCTAATTTTATTAAGCTACGTATATTTTGTTTTTCAATATGGACCTCGTCATATGAAAAATAAACCAGCCTATAAACTCAAGACATTTATTAGATTATACAATATATTTCAAGTGGTTGGAAATGCTTATGTAGTAAGAGAATTTTTAGCAACTTATCCGGATGCCACTGCTTTCCGTTGCCTGGCAGAAGATTATCACTGGAGTCCTGAAGCCCTAAGAGTACGTTTTTTATTTATTATAGGAACTGTTTATTTTTTTTTAAATTAGTTCTTTACTAGTTATACAATGAAAATTATTATATTTTTATTATAAATCAAAAGAAGTACAGGGGGCCACATATTATTAGGGAAGACAGGGAAGTCAGGGACGTTTTAACAGATTTTAGAAACATTCCAAGGATTTCGAAGGATTATAAAGAATTTCCAGGCATTTTTTGAAATTTTTTTTGGGTTTCTAATGATTTTAAGAAATTTTTAGTAATTTTAAATGTTTTTAAGAGGTTTTTAGGAATTTTAAGAAATTACAAGAGATTTGCATAATATTGAAAATATTTAGTGGAATTTTAAAGGACTTTACGAAATTTTAAGGGATTTTTATGACTTTCAAAAGATATTATGAAAATTTACAAAATTTTGGGAGATTATTAGATTTTTATGTATTTTAAAGGATTAAGAAGTTTTTCATGGAATTATAAAGGATTTTAAAAGGCTTGTAAGAATTTTAAGAAATTTTAATATTTTAAAGTCACTTTAGGGGATTTGATTGAAATTTTAAAGAATCTCACAAGATTTTTATGATTTATAATAGGTTTTTTTAGAATTTTTTGGAATTTCAAGAGGTTTTCAAGAATTATAAGAGATCTTTACGTATTTTAAAAGCTTTTAAAGTTTTTCGTGAAATTGTAAAGAATTTTAAGAAACTTGTACAAATTTTAAGAACTTTCTACATTTTAAAAACAATTTTAAGGAATTTAAATACTCCTCCTCATGGAATTTTAAGAAATTTTGATTTTTAACAGTGATTTTTTTTATGATTTTAAAAATCTCACAACATTTTTATCTTTACGTATTTTAAAAGGTTTTAAAGTTTTTCGTGAAATTGTAAAGTATTTTAAGAAGCTTTTAAAAATTTTAAGCACTTTTCACATTTTTAAAATGATTTTTAGGAATTTAAATATTCCTCGTAGAATTAATAAAAATTTTTTAAAATTATTTTTAATTTTTGAAGGATTTTTTGAGGTTTTTGTTTCCAGGAATTTTTATTTAGAGATTTTAATGCATTTTAGGGAATTTCAAAGTTCCTTATTGGATTTTAAAGGATTTAACAATTTTTCATTGAATTATAAAGGATTTTATGAAACTTGAAAGATTTTAAAGAAATTTTGAGGGATTATAAAATATTCTCGTGGAATTCTAAAGAATTTTAGGAAATTTTGATTTTTTAACAGTGATTTTAGGGAATTTGATTGAAATTTTTTAGAGTCTCACAATATTTTTATGATTTTTAAAAGATTATGTAGAATTTTTTTGAATTTCAAGAGATTTTTGTATTTTCAAAGGTTTTAAAGTTTTTCGTGGAATTGTTAATAATTTATTAATTTAACGTATTTCACAAGATTTTTATGATTCGTGAAAAAGTTTAAGAAATTCTAAAGAATTTCATGGAATTCTAATAGATTTTATAAAATTTATGACATTTTATGGGATTTAAAATATTTTACTGAAATTTGAAGGAATTTTAAGATGTTTCTAGGAATTGAAAAAGATTTCAGCGAATTTTAAGGGATTTCAATAAGTTTCCAATAATTTTGAGAGATTTTAATGCATTTGAAGAGATATTAAAGTTCCTCGTGGAATTTTGAAATATTTAAAAAGATTTGAAAAAGATTTTGTGGGATTTTGAAGGATAGTAGGAAATTTAAAAGATTTTTAGGAATTTTAAAAGATTTTGAAGTTTTTTGACGAATTTGAAGTATTTAAAATGATTTTGAGGAATTTAAAAATAATTAGTGAAGATTCAAGGGTTTTCATGAAATATTAACAAATTTGAAGAGAGAATTCAGGGAAATAAAAAAATAGAGAAATATTTTTTCGCCCTGTAGCACTAATCTTTTTTCAAATATAAGACTGCATACAGAGCGAAAAAATATTTAATTCCTATACTTTCTGCATAAAACGAGGAATTAAAAATCTAATTTCAAAATTCAATATTTTCATTTTACTACAAAAATATTTGAATTAAATATTTTCTCGCTCTGTACGCATAATTCTAATTAAAATTTAATTAACTCTACAAAGCGAAAAAATTCCAAATTTAATATTTGTTCAGTAAAATGAAGAAATCGAATTTTTAAATTAGAACTTGGCTCCAACACTTGGCTCGGATAGAGAATCGTTCATCATTTTGTAATCCACTAATTCCCCAAAAATTCTGTTTACAGGTCGTAAGGGCATCGTACTTCGGAGTTATTTTAAAAATAATTGATCTAGTCGAAACAGGAGTGTTTGTGCTGCGAAAAAAGAACAATCAAATTACATTTTTACATCTCTATCATCATATAAGTACATTAATGATCGCCTATATGTGTGCTAGATATCAATCGAAAGGATCAGCGGTATTTTTTCCTATTTTAAATTGCTCAGTCCATGTAGTGATGTACACGTACTATTTCCTGAGCAGCTTTAGTGGAATTAAACATATAACTTCGCCCATAAAACGCTACATAACTATTATGCAAATGGTAATACTATTATCTACTATTATACAATAAATTCTGTTCTCAGGATTTTATTAACTGATATTTTATTATATTTCAGGTACAATTAGTACTTCTGACTATCCACACCTGTATTCTTGGTCTACCAAGCTGCGCCTCTCCAAAAATAGTGGTGTACTTTATGAAGCTCAATTTATTTTTAAACTTCGCATTATTTTATAACTTTTATAAAAAAGCGTACTTGAACAGCCCAAAAGAGAAAACCACATAAAAATATTGAACTCTTTGTTAGATTTCAGTCTAAAACTTTTCGACGTAATTTCCAGAAAACAGAATTTCATTTCGTATTCTGAATTAATTTTTTGTAATCAGACATGAACGAATCTTTATAATTAGTAACAATGTATTTATAAATTTATCATATTGTTGAAAATTGAGGACAAAGCGGAATATTTTTTTCCTGGTTGCCAAAGGTTAACTAATCTCTCATTCAATATTGTGAAAACTATTTGAATATACATCGAACATGTTTGAAAATTCAAATAAAATAACATTTGAATTAAAATTTGAAACGAATTCTTTCACTTGTTAATTACATGATTTTAAATAAAAATGTACCTTGCATAAACAGATATTTTTTTTTTATTTTTATACCTCAGACGAATTATACTAATTTACAGTGGGAAAAATAGGTTTTGACATTAGGCGTTGACAATTATTATAAATCATTATTTTATTATACAATAAGTTAGAGTAAGAGTAAGAAAATTGCACACCTCAGTTATTTCCACGATCGAGTAATTAATTTTAAAAAATTAGTGAATTAATGATAATTTCTCTAAAATTTAATGAAACAGCAAATTATAATTTTAAATTTTATTCAATTGTCAAATATCTGAGCCTCTACCTTTGAAAGTCAAATTCTAGTCTTAAGTATTTCCCACAAAATATAAAGAGAATACTTCTGGAAAAAATAAATATTTTATTTTTACTTATTACATTTTGACCATTAGTTTTTGGATTAAATTTAACGATTACAGTGATAAGGCCTAAATTTTTTTCTCACAATGTGTTGACTAGGAAATTTGAGAAATCACAGGTAGAAATGAAATTTAAAAAAGTCTCAGCTTTATAATTAAAAATGATTAGAGTTCTTAAATAATTGTCCTAAATTAGTAATTTCACTGCACACTCAATATCTAATCGCCGCATAAAATAAAAAAGTAACAAAAACGCTAGATACAAGAAAATCCAAGGAGATATACAATATCTTAACAATAAAATAATTAAGCTGAACACATTGATGCGAACAAAATCGTAGACGACAGTGGGCAGTATTGAAGTTAATAAATATCAGACAAAATGACTTCTTACAATTGAAAGAGGCAGTTTAAAATAGATTCTCTTCGATATTGGAACTTTATATTTATCAGTCAAGCTGCTGTGCCTTTGAAAAGTAAAAGCCTTCAGCTGAATGAGAATCCGCGAAAAATAAATAAAAATACTGAGTGAATTATTGCTTATTAAATTTTCAATAACTTATTACAAACACTAAAAACAAAAAAGACTTGCAATAAAGATTTGTAATATCAAGAAACAACAAATTGTGCCAAAATTCAATACATTAATACTTAATAGTGCGTATAATTATTTTTAAATTAATATAATACTCCGTGCACAAATTTCTGATCCTCCATTCTGGATTTTATGCCAAAAGATTAATTTTAGGTTTTTCTAATAATTATGTTTTCAATATGATATTTTCAGATTTGGTTTTTCTATCTAAATTCCTAGAATGGAGGAAATCTCAGTTTTTAAAATTTATACATAATCGCCTTTTCCAGTCAGACGAAAGTATAATTTCGTCTTTTAAGTACATATTAATTATAAAATACATCTTATACCTGATATTGTAAATATCCATTCGTTGTAAAATCATAAAGCTACTGATTGTTATCTATAATAATTTACATTGAAATATACAGCACTGGTCTCAAGCCCAATAACAATTAGATTATGATTCGATTAAAGATCACTTTTCTACAAAATTTCAGCCAAGTCTACCTATACCCGGCTCGTATTTTTCAAATATACTTGGAGTCGGGCTCTCACAAAAGCAAGAAAGTTGTGTATATATCACAGAATGCAAAATCTAATCACACAAGCGTTTGGTAAAATCGACTGCATACTGCTTATTAGGCGTTGCGAATATATATTAATTTATTATTCATTATTTATTATTAATTATTAATAAGTAGCTTTTGGCTGGTATAATACAGACGGAATTTGATGGAGATTTTTTTAACTCAAATTTTTAAATAGCGCTCGTTTAAAATTCCATTTTAAAATTTCCTGACAATCTTAAATACAATTCGAATTTCACTCTTACGACGTCTAAAAGTTTCAAGCCAGTTCGGAATTTGAATCGCCTTAAATTTGAACGCTTATAAATGTTGAAGTTGAACGAGTTTAGAAAATTTTTTACTTGAAGGCTAGCAATTAAATTTAAATTACTTTTAGTTTTTAACGCTTGCTACTTTAAAAGCATTAAATTCACTTCGGTTTCTTCAAAGATTATTTGTTTAATGACTAATTAAAACACCAACTCAACAGATTTCAATTTCACTAACTTTTGACAAAGGATTTTTCCAAATTAAATAATTTACTTATAATAATGATCAAACAAACACAGATAACTTATTTGCTACTAAACAAACGCCTCATTTGGCTTTTTAGCGAAACTGTTGGTGCGTTTCGACTATCTTTTAAATCATAATTAAAAATTCTGATTAAAAATAGAAACGACTAGGGATTATAGATTAAACAATTAACACAATAGTCTTCAAAATGAAGTTATGGGGATTGAAAACTTGATAGATTGTATAACAATATGAAGGTTTAACATAAACTGTTCTCGAAAAACGATAAGAACAATGTAATTATAGTTTTTGAGGGAATAGAGATAATTTGATATAAATTATAAATTTGAAACTAGAAAAAATAAGACTGAACTACGTTCTAGGCGCTTTAGTCGGCCGATTGACTGTTTGGTTGCATTTGCATTGCTCATTAGCAATAGCGTTAGAATGAACGCGAGACGTGATGTGAGGCAAACAACAAAGAAGAGTAGGGCCACGAAGACTTCCGGCGAAACCACTTCGACCCAGGAAGCTGTGAGCGCAGTTGTAAAGTCGAGTTTGTAGAATTAACACATCGTCGAGGTCTTCCTCACTATGGAGAAATAAATTTTTTATAATTAACTGATAAACTAAAATATACTTTAGAAACAGTTTGCACTTTTACAATTATTAATTCTTTTCAATCCAGTTTGCATTATATTGAATTATTTCCTTGCACGATTTCCTAACTTTAAATCTGTTTTTTTATTTACGAAAAAAATTATTTTCAGCTTACCTCGCTGCAGCGAGAAACTTTTGGAAAAGCCTGTTGGGGACAGTCCGAGGCCGATCAACGGCATCGACATAAAGATCAGTTTCTCTGTTATACAGATGCAAAAAGTCCGACAACTGCTTAGCAGTCACGGCAGCTCTGTCTTTATCACTCAGCTTACTATTTGGCAACTGATAAAAACAGAAAATATTCGTAATATATAGAAAAAAATTAATCATACATATAAATTATCATACAGAAAAAATAAATTAGCTGGAATTTCAAAACTCACAGTGAATAGAAAAGGCATTCTTAAATTACTAGACGATTGCTGCAAAAACTTAGTGACGAGATCACAACAAACTGGATCCGCATTTGGTTGAGATATTTTTCGTAATATAAATCCTAAATATAATCCGAAGGCTTTCCTTGCTTCTCCAGGGCTGAAAGAATAATATTTTTCGTTAATATTTCTGCCCGTTGATTTTTCTGATTTTTAAATTATTATCTCTGACTACTTAGAAATGTCAAGTTTTCAAAATTGAATATTAAAGACCTTAATTTGTTGCCTTCTTGCATTAATTGCATAACTTGAGCTTTGTACTTTTGACTATCAATATCGATATTCTCCTTGCTGTCTCCTCGATCCAAACTTTCTTTGTGGCCTTTCAAAAGCGCACGTTCGTACCTTTCGTATCTGAAAAAAATATTAATTTGTAAAGTAAAAGTGGAAGTCAAATAAATGATGAATATCTTTCAGATAACAAATAACTTTTGAATGTATTCACCTGGATAGCCTATCTAACTTGACTTCTGGAATTATGAAACCTGTTATACGACTAGCTGCTGGAAATAGCTGCTCATGCAGCATTAGATTGTGATTTGTATTAATGTGCTGTGGTACTCTTCCCGGACCCAAAGGATCCGTAACTACTGGTATTCCTGTGATTGGATCTAAAAGATAAACATTTATCAAGATTATACAAAGCAGATTATTAGTGCGAATTTGATAAACATCTTCAAATTTAAATATTTACACAGGATTCTCAGGATGAGATTGTAATCTTAACGAATAAATTATTTTAACTATTACTAATAATATATTAATGTAATATAATTATAATTAAAAACTCACCTAAATACTGAGCGTACAATTCCCAAGACTTTGGGCTAGGAAAAATGCGAACGAATCCACCCCTTCGTTCAAATTGCGCCTTAGCAGAAGCAACAATTCTCTGTTGTTCGGAAGTAAGACCCGTTTTGTTTAACGAATTCTTTGAGGTAGTTTTCTTCTTCTGAGGTAGCGCCTCAGCTGAGTGAACTCTTCTATACTGTAAGATGAAAGAATTAAATTTTCAAGCAAGATCGAGTTTATTATTTAACATCAGAAAAAAAAGTAAAAACCGGGACTTACACTAGTCATTCTTTTAGTAGGATTTGTAAATTTATTGTGACTGGCAGCCTGAGGTCTAAGGATAGGATCGACAGCGGGGATGCCGACGAGGGTAAGCAGATCCGCGATTAAAGCAGATTTCACTCTCACGTCCAGTGGAGAGTCACAGCCCAAAGAGGGAGTCAGATTTACTTCCAGCAACCAGGGTTTTAAGGTCTCGTCGATCAGGATGTCAAATCCAAATAATTCTACAATAATTCATTCTCTTATAGCAGGATACAAAATAGTAATTTAAAAATTGAGATTTTTCTTGAGATTATTTTGATAGAAAATAAATTTCAAATCTAATCTGCACAAGAAGCTCACAGAAATTAGTTTCTAAATTTCGAACAATAATAATTTAGTAAATATATTATATTATAAAGCAAAACTAATTTTAAATCTCTCTAAATGAGATTGGAATCGTAGCAAATATCATGGATAAATTTTTATTAGCCAAAGAGGTGAAAAGTTACCAAAACAAGCATCCGGATGTTTTACAAATTGCTTGATTCCGCTGACTATGCCAGAAGCTGTGGCAAGAATAGATTTTATTATGATATCCTCGATCCGCTGCATCAGCAATTCCGTATCCTGACCAGTGGAACGTAAGTGTCGAAGCAGAGCCGACAATGTCCATTTGTGCCCAACATCTTCCGCATCCGGATCTTCGTTTCTGAAAAATAAAGTTCAGAAAAATCGTGCTGATTGAGAAAATAGTTACCAGATTACTAAAACCAAGAATCATTTTTCTTAATAAGAAAAAGTAAGTAATTTAGTTTCATCAAACTTGGTTTTCTTTTAGATTTCTTCATTTTACTCAATAAATATTAAATTTTGATTTTTTTCCCTTTGTAGAATTAATCAATTTTTAACTAGAATTATGCGTACAGAGCGATAAATATCTAATTCAAATATTTTTGTAGTAAAATGAAAATATTGAATTTTGAAATTAGATTTTTAATTCCTCGTTTTATGCAAGAAATAAAGAGATTACATATTTTTTCGCTCTGTATGCAGTCTTATATTTGAACAAAGATTAGTGCTACAGAGCGAAAAAATAATTATCTATAATTTTCGTTGAATAAAATGAAGAATTGTATTTTTGGGTCCAATGCCCTTAATATAAATTTCTATTTTGAGTTAATTTATGGAATAAAAATAGTTCTCGCGCATTAATTGAATTAATGAAAATACCGTTTGAGGATAAAATAAGTGAATATTTTTTGAAACTTACTTGACATAATCAACATGGAATTTATTGATGCTGTAATTGCAGAGATGCATGCAGGGATTCCAGACGTACTGATTACCTCCATCGTATTTGACAGTAGCGAATCTTACTAATCCTTCTTCATAGAGATAAATTAAAAGCGGATCGTAGTTCGTTACTGCCACGTATAATCTCAAATCGCATTTGTGTCCGTCCACCAAAAGAGGATTATTTATATACTGCGCTACGATCACAGATTCATCCGTCAAAATTTTCTCTGGCTGTTAAAAGAAAATCGTACATTTTAACTTTAATACTTGAAATATATCTACTTTCGTTTTAATTTCCAGTTTCATTTTAAATCTGCCAATTAATTTTCAAACAAAAGAAAAATATATATATTTGTGTTGAATTCAATTTTATATGTTGAAAATTGTTATTTTAGTAAAAGTAAAGCTTACACTATTAACAATATAAATTCCTCGACCCCTAGAGCTTGCTTTTGGTTTTACTATCCAGGGACCTCGGTATCTAAAATGTGCAGTGAGAAGCTCTTTTGATTCGCTGGGCAGAAGAAAGGTTTGTGGAATAAAGTCCAAATTTCGAACTCCTTTGCTTCTTTGCATTGCTTCGATGTTCTTGTAGAGGCGATCCTTTCTTGTAATTTCATACGATCTGGAATTGAATATTAATTAAATTTTAATCAATTTTAATCAATTTATTATGAAGGTTTTCAAAATATTGTATTATTTATAGAAAATTTAAGCTTTGGAGAGACCAACCTTGGAAAATGATTCACTTTTTGATATGGAGTCAGACTGCGAAGGACATCCGGTTTCGGGTGGTTGCCCATCCAGAGAAGATTGAAATCATTTTCATTTATTGATACCTGAAACATAAGTAAAATATGAAAATTAGTTATAATTTTCTTTTTTTTTTATTATACCTAATTAAATGAAATGAAATTAATTAAATGAAAATTCATAAATAAATATTTTTCTAATCTGTAGCGCTAATATTTTTTTCAAGTATAAAATTGCGTACAGAGCGAAAAAATAAATTTCTTTAAATTATTGGAAACCTATCGAAATCCTTTAAAATTCGCTGAAATCTTTTTCAATTCCCAGAAAAATCTTTAAATTCCTTAAAATTGTTTAAATTCTTTAAAATAATTAAAATTTCTTTAAATTCATACAAGTTTTTGAAATTTCTTTATAATTCTACGAAAAACTTTCAAATCCCCTAAAATACGTAAAAAAAACATTTATAGTTTTTGAAAACTTTTCAGAATGCCCTGAAATTCTTGAGAATTTCAAGAATACTTGAGAAACTGTCAAAATTTCTTTAAATTACAAGCGTCTTAAAATTCTTTATAATCTCTTAAAATACGTGAAGATTTCTTAAAATTCTTGAAAGCCTCTTAAAATTCCTTAAACTTTTACAAAATCTTTTATGAAACATAAGAATTTTGTGAAATTCTTTAAAATTCTTTAAAATTCCATGAGAATATTTATAATCCCTTAAAATTTCTTTAAAATCTTCCAAGTTTCTTAAATTCCTTTATAATTCCGCGAAAAACTTTTAAATCACTTAAAATACGTAAAAAAACTTTTATAATTTTTGAAAACTTTTCAGAATGCCCTGAAATTCCACAAAATCTTTAGAAAATCATAAAAATCTCGTAAAATCCTTAAAAATTTTTCAAGGTACTTTAAAATCCCTTAAATTCCTTAAAATTCTTTGAATTCCTTAAACTTCCTTAACAATCTCTTAAAATTTCATAAATTCCTTTTAAAATTCAACTAAATCTTTTAAATATAATACAAATCTCTTGTAATCAGTTAAAATTCCTAAAAACCTCTTAAAATCTTTTAAAATTATTGAAAAAGTCTTGCAATCATTAGAAATCCAGAAAATATCAGAGAACCTGGAAATTATTTATAGTCCTTCGAAATTGTTGGATAATTTCTAAAATTTTTTAAAATAAATTATAAAAGTTATATATGTAATACGTACAAAGCGAAAAAATACTTAATTTCGATACTTTTTTATAAAATCAAGAATTCAAAATCTGATTTCAAAATTCAATATTTTCATTTTACTAAAGAAATATTTGAATTAGATATTTTATCGCTCTGTACGCATAATTCTAGTTAAAAATTGATTAATTCTGCATAGGGAAAAAATTCCAATTTTACTATTTGTTAATTAAAATGAAGAAATCGAATTTTTAAATAAGAACTTGGCTCCAACGCCCTTAAGGTCTTACCACTCAATATAAAGGGTATGAAGTTTCAATGAACTGAATCGTTATCGAGGTATAATTAAAAGGTATAATTAAGTAGATAAAATCAAATAAAGTCTTCTGTTCTCTATCTCTTTGCGTGTAGATTTTTATTACAATAACATTCGAGTACATTGACATCGAACAACCTACACACTGGATAAACAAAGCCACCCAGTTAATAGTACAAATATTCAGTTAACAGTACAAATATTGAATTGACGAAACTCAAATAATCCAAAACTTCATCTCTTCATTTTGGGTTTGCGAATAAATTTTCCGCTTGAGAGAGGACGAAATGCAACGAGAGACGGGAGAGACATTCTTCAGTCATTAGCAGTCTTCACGCATAGATGTTCCTTCAAAAGCCAATACAAGGTCGCCTGATGCGACTATGTGAGTGTCGATTTTGCAGTTTATATATGTTTACGCACTGGCGATGCACGGCGAATCATAAAAGGCTTGGATTTTTGAGATATCAAGTTGTCAAGTTCCATCTATCAAATAATTAATGTGAGGTGCTACCGAAACAAATTTTTCAAATCGTAAAGTGATAAACACTTTCTGATTTCTGATCTATCATGCTTCAAAATGATTCACATGCATTTTGATTAGCAAATGATTAGCAATTTACGAATGAATGTGAAAAAGTACGAATTTAACAGTCGATGATAAATCAATCACAGGTTCTGGTATTTAATAACAATTATTATCAGATATATATTATAGCAGTTTAACGATGAAATATTTGTAGTGGGAAGTTAAAGAGAACAGTATTTAATTATTCTAATAATATTCTAATAATATAATATAATATAATATTATATTTAATTATTCTAGTTTTATTAAAATGTAATAAAAATATTTACGTTTATAAATCACATTCAATTGAAAATCCCAGCAGTTAACTGAATAAGAAGTCCGATCTTTTTACTCTCTTGGAATAGTTTGAAAGCCAATTTACATTATTTTTTATCTAATTCCATGAAATCCTTTACAATTTCATAAACTCCTTTACGAATCATAAAAATTTCGTGAAATACTTTAAAATTCAATAAGGAATGATAAAATTCAATAAAAAACTTTGAAATTCCCTAAAATAGATTAAAATCTCTAAATAAAAATTCTGGGAAACAAAAACCTCACAGTCCTTTAAAAATCAAATATCATTTTTCAAATTTTCTTGAGGAATATTCAAATCCTTTAAAAATATTTTAAAAATGTCAACATATCTTTAAATTAAAAGGTACTTAAAATTCTTTATAATCTCTTAAAATACGTAAAGGTCTTAAAACTTAAATTAAAGATCTCTTAAAATTCTTGAAAATCTCTGGAAATTCCAAAAAATTCTACAAAATTCTTTTATCAATCATAAAAATCTTGTGAGATT
>UCOK01018970.1:0-16173 GCA_900474325.1 Synergus umbraculus
AGATAAGTTTGCTGGTTGTAGATGATGGCACGATGCAGGCACCTGTTTTGTTTGGTCGCGACACCCTAAAATGTTTTGGGTTGAAATTTGGAATAAGCGACTTTTCTTTCAGCGAAGCAGCGAACGAGATCTTAAATATAGACGTGGAAGGGATAAGCGAGGGGGTTGGTAAGAGTCTAGATGTGAACGCGGGGATAGATTCGGTCTATCAAGGCAAAGTTAGAAAATTATTTAACGTAGAATACGAAATGGCAGAAATGCCGCAAGAGCCAATAACTAAAGCAGAACTAAAAATAGATCCAAAAGAACATCAGCCTTTTCACTTTGCACCACGTCGCTTATCCTATTCCGAGAAAAATGTATTAAAAGAAATTTTGGACATGTATAAAATAGGTGATTTTGTAATGATAAGAAACTTCGACACAACAAAAGGCGTGTCACCAAAGTTACGTCCAAAATTTGAAGGGCCCTTCGTTATCACTAAGGTATTAAGAAACGATAGATATGTTGTAGCGGATATTCCAGGGTATCAGTTGACACAAAGAAAGTATGAAGGTGTGTGGGAGCCTGCGAATATGCGACCATGGATTTTGCGAAGAGTTGACGAATGAAAGAAATGAATGTCAATTTGAATTGTAAATAGATATGGTAGATTGTACATAGGTAACATATTGAGAAACGTCCGAGGACGGACGAAAGGTCAGGAATGGCCGAGATTGTAAGAGATAGATGATAAGGCGTAGAGTAGTATCGATGACACACACCAAGTCGGCTAATAAACATGTAATTAACGAGTAAGCTGGATAGGACTTACGAAAGGGGGGGATATCGAGAGGTAGCTGAGGTGTGAGGCAGTGAGGCAATTCGGTCTGACATTTTTAAATAATAAACGTGACAATTTGCTCTTTCAAATCTTGTGTTTTGTAGGCTGTGCTCTGACTATCCTTTCCTCTAGCTTTCTTAGGTAATTATTGACTGAGTAAGAAAAGAACTCTTACACGAGGGTGTATATATATATATATAGCTACGAGTATCAGCAGTGTGCTGTCGACGGTCAATTCTCAGAAGCCTAAGAGAAACTATAAATCATCATTTGTCTTTCCTTTCTTTCTTCTTCCACCTCGTTACTTTTTCTTTCTCTCTCTCACTCTGGATCAAACTGATGAGCTTCGTTATGCTAATGGAACAGGTTTTGTTTGTGGCTACCGTATTACTTAGTTGTTTCCATACGACACCAAACGATACCAAATGATGTAGTTGTCAGGTAAAGTGAGACAGGGGTCTGCTAGGGTGTCGCTATCGCAGACCGTCGAACGAGTCTTACGAGCTTCATAAATTTATTTATCAGCTCAGGGATACAAGGTCTCAGGTGATTGTTTTAAGAGTTAACACCCATCCAAAAGGTACCTTAAAGGAAAATATGCTTGTAGAAAATTTTGAGTTCTTAACATATGATCAGTTCTTTTTTGTGCCGCTTTAGTGAAAAGATCGCACTTTTAATCAAAGTAATTTTTTTAAAGCAATCTATTGAGAGCGAGGATCTTTTTGTAATCGAATTATAGATTTTGAACGTATACTGAAGGTTTCAAATAAAATTTCAATTGAAAAGATTAAGGGGGTATCTTCATATAAACGGCGAAAAATGAACGTGAATTTTATGAATTTTTTTTTAAAAAACTATAAGATATTTTTTATTGAAATTTTGAGAGCATTTTATTAACAATTCGAAGAAGTAAAAAAAATTTATTTATGAGATAATATTGTTATAAAGTAGCCTGAAAAAAATTAGATTGATAGGTGATATGGTTTTCGAGAAATCGTGGACACCGCAACAGCCCTTTTTGAAAAATCACATTCCGAGATAATTGCGTTTAAAGTTTCGATTACTTGGAGGTAGCGCACTTGGAGGTAGCACGCTGTTGACAGATGTAACTTAAGTTCTATTGCTCCGATCTCTATAATATTTGCAGAGAATAATCTTAAAAGAATTTACTTAAAGAAAATGCAATAAAAAAATTTTCGATTTTTTTGACCAACACAAGTGTATATAACCCCTTAATTCCCTTTAAAATGGATTTTTAAAAAAATTTTTTAAGTTGAAAACTCACTGAGTAATCGTGTCCGCAAATTCGGAAAATCTGAAAAATAACTTTTCGAGAAAAACGCGATTGAAGTTAACGGAATATTGGATTGAGGAAAACTTGATTTTTTCTCTACTTACAGCTATTTATTCAATTCGACACTAATCTAATACCTTGTCTGATGAGAATGTAAAAAATTTTATCCGTCATTATTTGTTAATTATAAAAATAATGTATATAAACAAATAGTCCAAATTCGTGCTTTTTCACGGAGAAATTACTTTTCCACTAATCTATCTTGTAGAGTCAAACGGCAATTTTTTTTTGTAATGAGTCCACCATAATAGCTATTTACTTTACAAGGCGCGAAAGGAGGCAATTATCGGACGGGTGGGAGGTTGGCATTACAAGCCGAAGGCGAGTAACGCCATCACACGAGTCCGATAATTGCCTGCTTCGCGACGGGTGAAGTACAAAGATTTTCATGACCACTGTAACGAATTCGATTTTCGAAACAACAGTCCAAATTTGCACTACTGTACTAGTATAGCCTGGATGGCGAGAAATAAGCTTTGTGGGTCCCCGCAAGCGTATTCGGGAAATACTCTCTCTTCTCCTCCCTCTCTCTCCTTTCGTATTCTATCCTATCGTATTATATCCTATTGCATTCTATCGTATCTCATACTATGGTATCCTGTTATATTGTATCTAATCCTATCGTATCTTATACGATAAAATAAAATAGAATATGATAGAATAGGATAGGATACAATAGGAGAAGATAATATAGAATACGATAGGATGTGATAGGTACAATAGGATAGGATACGATAGGATACAATAGGATATAATACAATAGAATGGGATACGATAGGATAGGATACGATAGGATAAGAGAAAGAGGAGGGTAGGGAGAGAGAACCTCCGGCTTATTTATTTAGATATTTTAGAATATCTATATCTATTTTAGGATACCCAATTTTACTTTCGGTACTAGTTTTGCAGTACCGATTTTCAGTATCCGTTAAGCGTCTCGAAGGGAGCCTTTTACAGTACAGGTACGAAAGTACTGAAAATGTAGTTCCGAAAGTAAAGTAGTACCGAAAGTAAAATAGGACATAATGTAAGATAGGGTATCCTAAAATACCTAAATAAATAAACCGGATGTTCTCTCTCCCTATCCTCCTCTCTCTTATTCTATCGTATCCTATCCTATCGTATTCTATACTATCTTATTCTGTTGTATCTTATCGTATTGTATTTTATTCTATTGTATTCTATCCTATCGTATCCTATAGTATTTTATTCTATCATATAGGATATAATAGGATACAATAGGATATAATACGATAGGAGGAGGAAAGAGAGTATTTCCCGAAGACACTTACGGGGCACTAGCCAGCCTTTTTCTCGCTATCCTGGCGGTACTAGTACACTAGTGAAAATTCGGACTATTGTTTCGAAAGTCGAATTCGTTACAGTGGTCATGAAAAGCTTTGTACTTCACACGTCGCGAAACAGGCAATTATCGACTCGTGTGATGGCGTTACTCGCCTTCGGCTTGTAATGCCAACCTCCCACCCGTCCGATAATTGCCTCCTTTCGCGCCTTGTAAAGTAAATAGCTATATTTCAGAAGTTTTTCAGAATTTTCTGCAATGTTATATTAGTTATAAACTCTATTACTTTGTTTAAAAAACTCTAAAATGCAGTATTTCTCAGGCGCTTGTGACTGTAAAATTTATTTTTTAGAAAAATGTGTTTATTAACGTACTTTTTAACGTATTTAGTAACGAACTTTGCTATACTCAATTGTATGATGCTCAACAATGCTACGTGTAAAATTTGAGACACTTAACTGCATATTTGTGGAAAATAAGCTATATTATTTACGTGGATGTATCTCAGGTTTGCGACTTGATGAAAATAAACAATCACTTTGAACAATCCCTCAAACATCATTGATTTTTCTCAAATTTTCAGAAAAATTTTTGTTCGGGCGCTACGTTAATGCGCGTGTCGGTCCTTATGAAAAATAAAAACAAAAAAACACAATATTATAATGAAATAGATATTAGGGTCGAGTCTGAGCCAGGCTGTGCAATCTGGCTCAAGTGAAATTTGGCGTAGGTTCGGTGTTCAGGTTGGGGCCTAGTTTTTCCAGGCCGTAGAATAATTGCCACATGGGAAGTCGAAAAGCTGGAAAGATACAAAGCATAAATTATTTTAAGAAAAATATACTTTATTTTGAGGAATGATGTCTTTTAGAATCGTTTATATGTATATTATTTAAAAATGTCAAATGTAGTTACATGTATTTTAAGCCTCTGTTACACTCTTTATTTGGCAGCAAAAGAAAACAAAAAGAAACGGGATAGCTTTAAAGAGCGGGTATCCTGCGGGTTGCGATAATCAAATCCGCATTCTTCCTTGCTATGCGGGATGGTAATTTGAGTTTTACAATTAGCGATATCCCTAGCCAACGGTATTCTTACGGCTGTGGGTCGGTCGGCCGTTGTCGTTAGGCATTAATTGAGCATGGGCAGCACAGATTGTAGTGATATTAAAGAATCGGAGTGAAGTTCTGCGCTAACCCCTAATTCTCGAAAAATATATAATATTATACATATGACTATACGATTAACGATATCCCACTTCTTAATTTCCATCACCCTTCCGACTCCTCTTCTTGAATCCCATGAAACTAACCCTTTATTAAGGAACCTCGGGCGATTAGATTGCTCTAATGGCGAGCCTCTGTCTCGAATTCCGCAGGGATCTGAATAATGAAAGACTGAGAGAGAAAAGTCAGTGCCGTCCTTTTGGGTGAGCGAACTGGGCGGTAGCCCAGGGCTCTGCGTTTAGGGGGCTGCTGAATTTGGGATTAAGAAAATTCTTTACCGACACAATTGTCCAAAATTATTGAAAAAAGCTATACAGCTTTGCCCAAACAGAGACAACACATTTCTGAGAAAAGCTTTATACCTTCGATTTACACAAGCCCAGAACTTGTAGGTATGTTTTTATTCTTTTTTCTTCCAAACATAACTTTTCAATGAACTCTCACCATTTATACATATATTATAGACTTAATGGAGACATCTTATTGTTAGTCATAATATATTTCTTAATGCACTAAATGTGACCCACCTATTCATAGTATATTATCTATGGCTTCTTGCTAGACAGAGTAAGGCTCATTTTGATTTATTCCTATGAAGATTAATTTTAGAAGTCCAATTCGGGACCGTATTGTACCTAATTTCAGTGATTCATAGAGTTTTAAACTTACATAAGTTAGATGCAATCCTTATACTTATTCTACAAGGTCTCCCAATATTCAAGGTACATAGTTATATTTTTTAATTCCAAAAAAAATAGATCAACAAATTTAACTACAAAACATTTTCCAAGTGTATAATTATCGAGTAATTATCAATTAAAGATTCACCAATCAAAAAGATGCGTTATATAGCCGACAGTCCATGTGCCATCACTGAGAGTGGGTGAGAAACTGAGTAGAATACAAGTTCAAATTTTGTAAACAAAAATAAATTGAAAGGAAATTTATTATATGATTTAAACTTATATTCTCATACACTCTCCCACTGCCCCTACTTATGGTATTTATGCAAGTTCTGTACCATCTTAATTACCCTAGCAAAAGCTTCGGATTGAAATTCATTCACAATCAATTCGAAATTTTCAGAATTATTCCGGAATTAATATCTATCCGAACCATACAGTTTCATTCAAATTTAATCTGAAGGAAGTTTTCAAGCTGAATAAATCGAAAGTTCTGATTGTCCGGATTGACCTGACTCATTCGGATTGAAACTTCAGATTCATTCGAATTGACCGGATCTATTCGAATTCAATGATGGAATAATTCTGATTAAATAGGGTTAACCGGATTCATTCGGATTACAAGTTCGGATTGCTTTTCAATCGGCTTCGGATTAATTCGGATTGAAAAATTCCTTCGGTTTAGATTAGAATGAAATTGTTTGGTTCGGATAAAAATTTAGGATTGATTCGGAATAAATTTCCTTCCGAAGCTTTTGCTAGGGCAATGTGTCATCTTTTGCTCCTTTATGAAAACACAATATTACGTTTGAATAGCACGTAATCATTTCATATTCAATTTCATGTATTAAAACCAAAATTCTTAGTTTCTCTCTTATACAGCTGTCACATCTGGCATGTTATTACAGCCATTATTTAAGAACATAGGCCTGATCATCCTCACCTTTATAACTTTATAACTTTATAATTTAATTAAAAACGGCCCAACTATATATTAATATATTTGTATTACTTATCGAGAGAGGAAGGGTGCCAAACTTTATTTTTACCTTGGGTGCCAAAACCTCTAAGACGGGCACTGAGAAAAGTTATACGAATCGAGATGAGACGAGAGACGATATTTACTTGAGAAGGAAAATCGAATTTGATTCCTCGGTTGTTAGATTCGAATCAAAGAGACTTCCGCCAATCCGGATCCAATCGTCCGCTTCCGGCCAACTGTTTCTGTCGACTCGTTTTAAACGCTTCGTATTTCCCGTGGGAACGACTCAACTCAAAGAAACACAATAGCTAGAAAGGTTTAATAAATAAATTTATCGTTTTTCTGTGCATGCTTCTTTGCGTTGCATTACTTTGGATTTTGTGCTCGGGTTGCAGTTTCCGGTAAGAGGAAACTCAGTTTTCGATGCTTTCGTACCCTTAACTAGTGTTTTATTACAGCGGGTTCACAAGTACAGAGCAGATTATATTAATAATTTAAAGACCGTTAAGGTGAGCGTCTCAAATTATGTGCGGGGAATTTAGATTGCAGGGTTAAAATATGGAAGGTGTACAATGGAATTAAATTTACATTACTTTTCAAACCAGAATGTGTTTCATGTGTGAATTTTATCAATTGACTACTTTGCTTTCTCGAATCAAATACGATTTGCTTCCTTACAGAGGAAACATTAATTAATTAATATTAGGACACCTGAATCGTATCAAGACTAAGAAAAGTTTATTTTCTTTACATCTGCTTTAAATTTTGATTATTTGAGAAGTTATAGTTGAAAAATCAGTTTAACTAAAATTTTAAAAATACGTAAAACTTGTAACATTAAATATTTTGTTAAACCCTTGTAAGAAATTCAAGAAGATATACATATAGTGAAATAAATGTGCTAAATTTTATTAATTTATCTCTACGCGGTTTCAAAATATTGCAGGATCGTGAAATACATACATATTAACATACATACATACTTACATGCATACATATATACATACATATATACATACATACATAGATACAAACATACATACCTACATTCATTCATACACACACACATACATCAGGATCAGAAGAGGCCCCCGCCCGTGTGGAAAATTGTCATGGCGTTGTACTGTTTCTGTACAGTTCGCCTTGAATCTATATTGGCGCGGCACAGACTGACTGTACAGTGGCTAGACTGGGATGTAACGTTTCGATCGACTAGTTTCTAGAAGTTTGACTAGATACTGAAAATTATAAATAAATCTTATAAAAAATAATTATTAATTAAGAACATGGTTTATTCGTTGATATATTATGGATATACTTATAAATAATCAATATTTGTAAATTTTAACGAATATATAAGAAATAAAATTTCGCACGCACTCGGGAGGAATCGAACGCATGACCTATCGAACGAAAGTCCAGCTCCCTAACCACTACCCTAAACTTCGAGATGATGGTAACACATTTTTTCCACGGTACACTCAACCATACACAAATATTAAAGTATCTCAAAATAATTTCATTAAAAAAAGCTTTTGCGTTAATAATGAATGAAATACATATATAAAATTTTTCATGTTTTTAATGTTCACTTTTACAAAACCTGAAACCGTAGAATTTATCGATATAAAATTCATATTAAGTACTGTTAAAGTACATATTAAATTTCCTCTATTACTGAAATACATTAAAATTGATGTAAATAAAAACAAAAATTTATTTTATTTTTATAAATTTCCCGGAAATTGAAAAAAATCTGGCTGATTAACACTTAGAAATTTTTATGATATAGATTGCAGATCTGGACCACACGGCCATAATTAATTGATTATAAACAACAATCTTTCGGTTTCTCTTTAAATATACATCCTAGAAATATGGAACGTTCTCTATAATTATGTTTTTAATTATGTCTCAGACATATATTTCATTAATTGAAAATTTTCGGTAAAAAGTACAATTTCCTAATTAATGGGTTTTTTTTAGAGATTGCATGTGAACATTATTAAAATTATAATTTTTTTTCTCATTTTCTAAGTCCGAAAAGCCATACTATCTAATGGCAAGACAAAATTTAGACATATTTACTGCATCGAAATTGTCTCTTATAATACTTCTGTGTCGCAATTAGGCAGTCTGACTTGACAAAGGTTCAACAATAGTAAAACTATACAGTGCCAAGACAAAAACTAGACATATTTACTGCATCGAAATTGCCTCTTACTTCTGTGTCGCAACTAGCTAGTCTGACTTGACAAAGTTTCAACAATAGTAAAGTACCCTTCATAATCGCCTACAGATCGTATTTCTTAACCGATTTGAATCTTTTTTTTTTTTTTTGAAATGCTGAGCGTACAATTTTGAAGAGAATTGTGGATTTCGATTTTTTATTTTTTTCCACAGAGGAACAATGTGTAAACAAATATAGTGACAAAATTGGCCATTTCAACTTTCGAAGTTTTTATCTCAAGAAAAAATATAGATAAAAACTCACTATTAGCCAGAATTATTGCCTCTGCATTCAAAGAACAGAATTAAATAAAAAAATATTTAACATAATTATTATAAACATTTTTATAAACAAATTCTTTATAATTGAGATTTTTCTCACATTTAAATTTATTTTTCTGACCGAAAGTTATTCACAATCCTCTTTAGAGCAATTTATATACTTAAAGCTTTATAAATAAACAATGTAAAATGTTAATAACAATTTAACGGATTTCTCTTTCTCTTTTGCGTCTTCATCTCGGTGTCTTAACTTAAGACGGACACCGAGATGAAGACGCAAAAGAGAAAGAGAAATCCGTTACATAGATCTTTTGAGGACAAAAGGGTTCGCTACAAAAGAAGAAAAGTGTGAATTTTTGTAATAACACGAAACGCTGTTTGCATCTTCGAATACCTTCATCTATATTAAGGTGATGCACGGCTGATTCGATATATGTGCCTGCGCGTATGTTTCACAGCCTATGCACATATCATTTGTGATCGGGGTGACAGAAAGAAAGAAAGAAAGAAAGAAAGAACGACCCTCAAAATCATAGAAATACTTGTTATTGCCTTTCAAACGACTTGATTGACTTCAACTAGGTCTTCAAATCTCCTTGATCCTGATGTGCTGCGATCTAATGGACCTCGAATTTACCACTTTTTTTTTGTGTGCCTGTGTTATTATAATAATTAACATTTATTGCGATGACTAACCAACGAAATTAAGTAATAAATAATTTACAAGATTATTATAAACAATAAAAAAACCAAAATTAAAATTATTCGTCAATAAGCTAACAGTGATTGCAAAATTGAATGTTGAGCACTAGAAAATAACTTGCGTAATTGTTATTAACAATTTTTATAACAATCAATTTTAGCTTTATAACAATCAATTAATGATCAATTTTAGTTTTTTTATTGTTTATAACAATCTTTTAAATTATTTATTACTTAATTTCGTTGGTTAGTCATCGCAATAAATGTTAATTCTTATAATAATTGAAGAAAATCCCGCCTTTTTGCACAATGAAACGGCCGATTGGGGGAATTGTTTAATTAAATTGTTATTAACATTTTATGTTGTTTATTTATAAAGCTTTAAGTATATAAATGGCTCTAAAGAGGATTGGGAATCACTTTCGGTCAGAAAAATAAATTTAAATGTAGGAAAATGTCAATTATAAAGAATTTGTTTATAAGAATGTTTATGAAAATGATAATTATTAAGTAATGCTAACTTTTTTTACAAAATATGACTCCTCGTGGAAGTCTTATGGAGGATTTCCCCTCCTCAGCCCCCCCCCCAAATAAAAGCATACATAATTACAGACATACATCCGCACAATTTTTCAGTACATCATATTCGATATATTGCCCTTGAAATATTTAACTTCTTGAAATATCTATTAAATTAAAAATATTTACCGCCTAAACGTAATTTTTCATTCAGTTTCGTTTGCTTCCTCTGGTGTCATTTTAAAGGAGAACTATTCGTGTAGAGTCTACAGCTCTTTGTTTATTTTTAATCCCAATATTACGACAGAAATAAGTTGTTTTGTTTTGAAAACGGAGAGTCATAAAATTACATGTCAATACCATACTAAGAATAACAAATAATTTGTAATATATATTTATTCTAAATTTTTTCATGTATTATTATCTGATGATTATTATTAGTATATGATTATTATTGATATTAGCTGATGATCAAGTAAAATTTGGCAAGGATATATGTATTATTGACCAGTTGGTAACAACCTTGCGTTGCTCCACTAACAAAAATACATGTTAACGTCGTAACTACTCCACAAATTGAAACTATTGATACCTTATTGCCAGAAAAACTTCGTCATTTAACTGGTACAATGTAAATGCACCAAAATACTTAGAGTAGTGAAAACCATGACCTATTCAACTCATTGTGGGGTTACACCACCCTGACACTTGGAAAAATAGGTATGAAAATAAACATTTTTTTGGACGCAGTTATTAAGTATATAAAATAATTGTTATTTTACACATTTACATAGTAGTTTTATGAATACAGTACAATCTCGTTTATCCGAGGTAATGTGGGGAAGGGGTACCTCGGATAAGCGAAAACTCGGATAACACGGAATATATAAAAAAAACTCGAAAACTCATTATCTTTGGTATATTTAAAATGTTACAATGCGTGTACAAACAAGCTTGTGCGTTTTTAAGCAACGAAGTAGCGATCGCAAACTACTTCACGCGCATAGCATAGCGGCGTCATCCGTTTTATTCGAGTTTTTCTGTATTATCCGAGTGCATAGCTCGGTTAACGCGGGGTACTCGGATAAGTCCGGTAGCTCGGATAACGCGGAACCTCGGTTGATCGAAGGCCGGATAAACGGGATTGTACTGTAATTTGAAGTAATAGCGAATAAAAAAAAATTTTTAAATGACTGAGATATGCGTTTTTTACGAAACTACTTTTTTAAAACTGGTGTACACGATATCTCAAGATCCACTCAACCAATTAGCTATCGTGTAACGTAGGGAAAATTGAAAAAAAAAAATTTTGTAGAAATGACAAATGTTTGAAAAAAAATCTCTCATTTTTATCGAAATTTTGAGTTTAAGAATTCATAATTGATTAACGCGGCATCCAATAAAAAAAAATCCTACGTCACACGATAGCTAATATTACAAAGAATACTTGTTGTAAATTTGAACAAAATCGGTTGAGTGGATCTTGAAATATCGTGTACACCAGTTTAAAAAAAGTATTTTATATACTTAATAACTGCGTCCAAAAAAATGTTTATTTTCATACCTATTTTTCCGAGAGTCAGGGTGGTGTAACCCCTTAAGTTATCTCGATTTTCTACCTAGCATAATATTTGAACATTTCTCGATGGGAAAAAATAAACTACAGCAATAATCAAGAAAGAAAATACCAAAACTGTCTTTGTATCATTATCAAAGTCTCATAATTTATTATTCGCTTTATTATTTTAAGATTTTGAAAAGATTTAGGTAAGTACTTTGCATATTTCATTTAGATCTCAGTACCGTTACATTGAAATTTTCAATTTTTGTCCTAATTTTTTGTGTATTAAAGTTGTAGTAGAACTACATTACAGGCTTAATTCTGAGCATAATGAGGGAACAATAGTATCCAAAAAATAGGTTTTAAAGTATTGTTAATTTTTTTTTAAATTTAATACGCAACTGGTTTTCGGAGAAAACGCTACACTAAGCATTACTCTAGGATACACTGCTCATTCATGTGACCGAAAACAAAAGGTGACTACACGACTGACTAGTGTATTGACACGATTCATTCGTTTCTCCACAGTAACCATTCGTTTCTCACAGTAACCATTACTGTGGAGAAACGAATGAATCGGGCCAATACACTACTCAGACGTGTATTCAACTTTTTTTTTTTCGGCCACACGACTGAGTAGTGTATCCTAGAGTAATGGTTAGTGTAGCGTTTTCTCCGTGTATATAAGAAGATTTTGGGTAGGTTAAGTGACGTGAGCCTAAATGGAAATGAAACGCACTTTGGACTAATTGTGGATTCTATTTAATTGGCTTCGTCTCGTGAAGCATGCGCAAATCCATTGCTCGGGCATGCTAAGTCTTCAAGGCATATTCAACCTCGTATAAGTAGCGCACTGACTACCGACAACCGACTACCGACTATAGCCAGTTGCACAAATGCACCCTGCAGTGACCGAAAAGGGGAAAAAAGAAAGGCTGAGAAACAAAGAGCGACAACTAAAAACAAAGAAGAACAAGATAAGAAAATAGGAACTATGCATTGCATTGATAGAAAGTACGGAGAATGCCAGTACTCGGTTAATATTCTTGCTCTTCGTGCAAGTAACTTTTCAAATAATTTTCATGTATTCATTTTAATACACAGACGTATAACTTTTCATTATTAAATTTCAAACTGAATATTTTTAACATTCCGGGAAGACTTTTCCAAAAGTATTTCGAAGCAATTTTGTATTCTTGAAATGTGAATCTGTGATGAATTCTGATTTTCCAGCACATAACTTTGTTCAATTTGTCAGCGATTTAAAAAATTAAAAATTTTATGTGAAATATGGTCATACATAATCCCAAAAATTTCGGTCTAATCGAGTAATTCATAAAAAGTATAATAAAATTTATGTTCAATCGAAGTTTTTTGATAAAACCACCTAAAATTTGTAGACTGATTGAAATACATCATTTCATTCCGATTCTGAAAAACGACCGTTGAATCCGCGTTCTCAAGTAAATCCAAAAAATCAAATTCACTAAAGCAATAGTTCAATCGTTTCTTTTTTCCAGGGATAAATTACAGTTTTTTAGTTGGGAAGCCATTTTCTAAGACGACATGTCCCAGGAAGACTCACCGAATAGTGTTGTGAAATATAACTTGAATTGTTTAAGTTGTGAAAGCATTTCTTGAAACAACTTACTTTTTATGATGGGATGGATTTCCGAGAAAACTTATCCAGCAAAGACTTGTCTGATTTCACCTCTGAGTATACTAGAGTTTTTGAAGACGATGATTTTTTTGCCTTTTTTTTTATTCTTTCCCATTTACATTTCTTTTACCTCGTACTAAAAAAAATTTCTTAATTTGGGAAAAAATTTCCAGAGAAGACTTGTCGAGAGGAGCTTCAAAACTCTTACATTTTTTAAGTCGGAAAGGAATGCTCTGACAAGACTTGTAGAATGTTGTGAGGCATGCGATTTATATTAGGCGTTAATATTTAGAGATGAGAATGAATGAATTTAGAGTGATGAGAAACCAATGGTTATACAGAGAAAATTGTTATAGAGGGGATAAGTAATAGACTGAAGGGAAAGAGGTTGCGAGAGCTGATCGGTCGTCGTATATACAATATTGATTTTCGGTAATTACACCTTTTCATTTCGACCGTCACGATCGAGCAATTCTTTGCTTCGTTTTATGGTGCGATCTTCATGTTCATGCATCCTGTGAATTCTCGTTACGTAAGTCATGGATCATCTCGGTTCTTTTATATCATATGTGTTGACGAGCCATAATCAGTTGATTATGTAGTGAATATTATATTCTGCTACATCAGGATTTGAGGAGAACGCTTTCCTCTTAAATCCTATATTTTCTTATAACTTATTCTTGCCTATTAACATTTGTAAAACTTCAATTTCTTAAATTTACATTCGCTACATCTATTTGACTACAATTTTTGACATTTTTCAAGACACAATTTTTGCATTGATTGCGAATAACTTATTTAATTAGATTGTACTGTATTAATTTGCTCGCTAGATTTATATAATATATCTAATTTTATTTCTAAATTCAAATTTGACCGTTTGCTCGACCATCACATTATCGCTTGTTTGTATTGATTTGTATTATTCTTGTAACTCGCTTTTTTTTATTAGTCCGATATTTATTGATGTTTACGTTGTGTACGCTTTTGTAATATGACCGATTGATTCTCGAAGTTTCGCTGATTGTCTAAATGGTTAATATTATTCTCTGCTTTGCTATTTAAAGATTTTATTAAATTATTATTATTTATCGATAAACTTGTGCTCTCTCTCACTCAGTCCAATCTCTTTTCATATTAGTACATCTTTTAAACTTTTCTTCTTCGAATTTAATATAGATTTATGGATTTAACTGATTATTTATCTATCTTTTTATTTTGTTTTGTTTTGGTTTTGGCATAAAATTGGACTTGAGGGTTAATTCACACACTATTTGTGTAAATTGAAGCTATAATATAACAACATCAACTTGTCGAAGAACGCATATGCAACACCCTAGATTTTTAGGTTGTTACAGTTGCCTCGAAGCATGACATACTCATATATTTTTTCCTAGTACTACTTTTTGTGAAACCCTTTACCGCTTTTTCTTTACATCATTATTCGATTTTTTTATGATTCTCATTATTGTTTACATTGTACGCATAATTGCTTCGTTTCTTTTTCTATTATTATAAAACAACATGTATATTATTTATACTAAAGTTTGTTAGTATGGGCATTTTCCTCTCAATTGTGAATTATTTTATTTTTAATATGGCCAATTTATTTACGTAATCATTATTTTGTTAAAACGATTATTTTGTTCAACTCTCAATTTTTTTATTATATTAAATAAATTTTCTTTATATTATTTCAAAAAAAAAAAAAAAGTTTCTACATTTTATTCGTTACTGATTTCATTCTTGTACATGCTATTATACCATGCTTTGTCAATTGTTCCTTTTATTGCTTTTTCCTTTTTTTTTTTCTTCCTTTTTTTTTTGTATATTTTTTTTTATTTTTCCTTCATTTTATTTTTCTATTTCCTCTTACCTTTTTCATTTTATTTGGTTTATTCTCTCAATTTTTATTTTTTTTGATTTTGTTTTGTTTTGCGATTTTATCTTATGAATTTTATTTTGTTTTATGATGTTTTGATTTTAATTTTAATTCTAGCCAAGGAGTACCGAATTTGAATAGTAACTCACTGAACTCGTATGTTATTATCTTGGCTAATCATTTTGGATGTCGATTCCTATTTTTTTTTTTTGATTAAAATTAGCTACCTAATATCATTTTGTTATTTTTGTTTTGTCTCCCTTTATGGTTTGAGACCTGTTCGGTCCTCCCTAAAGAGAGGGGAGTTGTGATGTTGCAGATTTCTGCAACTCACAAAAAGCTCAAGTTTATCTAATTTTACTTAATCAGAAATTCTAGTGCTCTCGTTTAAAGTAGAAATTCGGCACTCCTATCATTTTATATTATTTTATCTTTTTTTTTTGTTTTGTTATTTCTATTATTTTATTTTCATTTGTTATTAAGATATCTTTAGGATTGATTTATTTTATTTTTTTAATTTTTTTGTAAATTTCCGAGCTTTTACGGTCACGAGCGAGCAGCCACAGACGTATCAACCACCTACGCATCCACTGATTCGATTTCGTCATTCGCAACACCACCTTCATGAATTCTTCGCCACAGCTACTATCCTTGGGCCTTGTTAGAATATTATCTCTTTCCATCATTCCTCTTGACGTCCAAGACAGAACTGTCAAATCTGTCAATAATGGACAGAAGGATTGGTGTTGGTCATCTTTAAGTCTTGGCACATTCCTGGCAAAGATTGACCGAGGCTATTACTTTATAATTCTAAATAAGAATTAGTAATTTCGCCTAATTATCTCTATTACAGATACCTGTAATTATCTCTTATCTCCTTGTCTATTAATAGACATTTACTGGCTTTTAAATGCCCTGTATCTCTCTAAATTATTTGGAACATAGAAGGATGAGACTATATCATTATTAG
>UCOK01018971.1:0-10855 GCA_900474325.1 Synergus umbraculus
ATATATATATATATATATATATATATTTCGTTTATAGACAGTGAAATGAAAATTTAAATCCTCGCGCCAAGTCGAGAATACTCACGACTTGACGCTCACTTCATTCGTAACCTTCGCAACCCTTCTCAACTACGTGACGGTAACATAACCTATTAACATATTTCAGCACAAAAGCATTAAAAAGGTTTAAAAAATTATTACATAAGCATATATATGTTAATAAATGAAATATGTTAATAGGTTATGTTACCGTCACGTAGTTGAGAAGGGTTGCGAAGGTTACGAATGAAGTGAGCGTCAAGTCGTGAGTATTCTCGACTTGGCGCGAGGATTTAAATTTGTATTTCACTGTCTATAAACGAAACACGTGCGCTCAAGCGCGCGCTTTGTCTCGTAGATAAAAATGGCGATGAAGGAAAGAGGTGGAGAAAAATAGAATTAAAAAAAATTTGGTACTAAAAAGTATGAAACATAAAATAGTATGATATGATATTTATTATTTTGAAATATAAAATCGAACACGTGCGTTCGTGCGCGTGTTTTTCTTTTTGTTAATGTTATATTTCATGATATATTATTTATTTATTTTTCAAATCTATGTTAATACAGAAAATTTGTTGCTATCTCTAAAATAAATAATTGTTAAACTTCTTACTTTATATGTTGGTTCTTTTTACTGATTTCATGAAGACAATTTATTTACGAAGTTATGAGCAGGGAGTCAGAAAACCTTCTAACATTATAGGTGATTTGCTTAAAATTACTCAAATAAGATATATACATAGAATTGAAGTATAATCCTTCCTGTGTTTAAAACTGAAAAGATAAAACCCCTTTGATTAAGCATTTTAGAAAAAAACCAACAATTTATAAAATGTGTCCTTTGAACATCATTGTACCTTCCAGAGGACACAGATAATAACTTAGGGGCTGTCCTTAAATTACGTAAGGTTTTTAGGTGGGGGGGGGGGGATAAGCATTTTTCTATGCTGACCTTACGTGGCGGGTACGTGGTCAAAAAACTTTCTTACGTAAGATTTTTCTTTTTTGAAAATCATTGAAAATCAAATTTATATATAAGAGGTATTTAAAAAAAATAATAAAATGTTATATTTGATGTAATTTTTTAATCTCTCCTTTATATTAAAAAATGTTTGTTTGAAAAGAGTCGATGTTTATAGATTGTCTCACAAGACAACATTAAGAAAAAATTTATTCAAAGAAAATTACGTAAGATAAGGGTGGGGGGGCATGAAAACTTACGGACCCTTACAGAGGGGGGTACGTGGGTCAAAATTCCAGAAAACAGCCTTACATAATTTAAGGACGGCCTCTTATTACATTCAATAAATAAAGCTTTTGACTTACTTTTACTCGTTGATAAATTTAATTATTTAGGTTATCATTTGCGAAAATTATCAAAGATCTCAAATTATTTTATATTAACAAAAAAAAAATATTATAATGATCAGTTTTTAATGTTAAATTTCAGGTTAATTCCCTACTGAACGTTGTTTTTTTAAATGTCAGTGATACCAATGCTATATATGCTTGGTTACTATATTACACTAAAATACTCGCTCAAGTATCTTTTATGTACTGCCAAGCTGCCAACCATCGGAAAAAAAAACTCTCGTAGTTTTTGACAACGTTAACCTCAATATTTTCAAAACAGAGTCTTAGTGATTATCTGTGTACCCAGAACTTTGTTCACTAAATCTTGATATATTATTTAAAATCTATGTTTAAACCCAATGTTTCCCTCAAATAGGATGAATATAATGATGACAAATTGTAAGTACATAAGTGGAAAACTTTTTAACAGCCCTGTTATTTTCTTAAATGTAAGTTAGAGTTCTGAAAAAAATCATTGCAATGTGTCAAAAATATATTTCATTAAAAAAAATTACACAAAGGTCTGTAATGTAACTTTTCTAAAAAACGCTTATGTAATAAAGTCATAGATATTTAGTAATTAAAATATATTTTATTTAATAGTTTTCTAAATATTTCTTTTGAATCTCTGTGTACACCGAACAACTGGGAGCACCTTTCCCCTACTTAAATTTGGAAAATTAATAAAATTTTGAACATGATAACGTTGTCAAAAAATGGCAAAGAGAAATGGGTGAAAAGTCTTCAAATCGGCCATTTTGTATTTATTTTTTTTCGGATTTCAATTATTCTGGTTGATGCGATAGCGACACATTTTTAGAACAACATATCCAAATTTCAGCCCGATCGGTGCAATAGTTTTCTCTGAATCATGCACGCCAGTTTTTAAAATGGATAACTTCCGGCAGCCATACCAAACAGATTTATTATTAAAAAACAAAAAAAAAATTTTGTGTTAGTGTTTTATATCTATAATCATGTGTGAAAAGTTAGGATTTGTAATATAAATTTTAATCTGATAAAAAAATTCTTTAAAAAAAAGGTGAAAACTTTGGTTCTAACCCCTTAATGCAAATGGTAAATGGAAATGGTAAAGAGAAATGCCAAAGGGGAATGTTAAAGGGAAATGGTAAAGGAAATGGGAAAGGGGAATGACAAAGGCAAATGCTATATGGAAATGGTAAAGGGGAATGGGAAATGTTAAAAGGATATGGTAATAGGATATGGCAAAGGGAAATGACAAGGATAAATGGCAAAGGGAATGTTAAAGGGAATGGTAAAGGGAAATGGCGGGGGTTTCGTCTATAAAAACCGAAATGAAAATTTAAATTAGCGCGCCATATGAATTGACCAATAAGGTTAGCGCACTACGCATGAAGTTAGCTGAAAGGTAACGCATAATAAGGGACGCAATCTGAAGTTGTCTGAAATGCATGTCTTTTAGAATAGGATTTTTGGGTTTCCTCTTTAAAAATGGATTTTTTCAAGTAAAAATCATCAAATGCAGGCCTGAGATTGTATAGAGGCCCTGGAGGCCCGGCCTTCCCACCTTTTTTTCAGGGCAGGCCGGGCCCCCTACCTAATTCTTTGAGTTTAACATTTCTGAAATTCAAAAATTCCTGAAACTAGTTCTAAAATCACTTTAGAGATTAGGAAAATTAAATTCAGTGCAGAAATTACAAATCATATTTACAAATAATAATAATAATGATAATAATTTGTTCATTGAAAAATTTTGAATCCCCACATCTATCTCATTGTTCATTAAGGCAATATGGTCGATCTTGGGAAAGGTATCTAATATAATTATTATATAAATTATTATTAAAAAATTTTGTTTATGAAACTCACCCCCCCCCCTCCTAGTCAACAACTTAGGGCCACTCTACCTTTTTGGTTACAATCTCAGCCCTGATCCAATGTTTATAAATGCTAGCTAGTTTGGGCTTTTTCAGGTTATGTTTTAGTTTTCTCAACAGAAATTAACATTTTCAAATAAAAATCATCAAGTATTGATGAAGGCCAACTAATTTAAGCTTTATTTGTTTGTTTGTTTTTTCCTCAAGGCAAATCGATATTTTCAAATAAAATTCATCAAATATACGTGGAATCAATACTTGATCCAGCCTTGACTGTCTGGATCCCTACACAATCTTGCCTTGACTGGTTGAACTAAAAGCGACCCGAAATATGTAAAGACGACGTTGTTTCATTAACTTTTTAATTGGTTAAATATAACTTCAACGGAGCCTGAAATTTCTAAAATTCACACATTTACCCTAGGCTAGGTGAAAATTATACGCTTTAGGGAAAATTCTAAGGCCGGATTCGGATTGAGCATATCAAAATCTATCAGGCTAGCCTTGTCAGATGTAAAGTTCAGACCACTTTTTTTTGTGGGCCTATGTTATAAGACTCCATCAGCCCCCGGACACTTGGTGAGTTTTGTTTATTTATCCTACAATATAATTTCAAAAATAAATGCGGGGACAGGGCCGTAATGATAATTGGGGGGGGGGGGGGCTTTTAGAGTAAAAAGAGACTATTTAATGGGAATGGTTTGTTTAATAATCACAATACAACCGTACAAAAGGTGAAACTTCTAGCAAGGCAAAGGTTCAGCAGCGACTGACAAGAACAAGAAAGAATAGCAAAGCTGTATCACACAAACAAAACGACAGATGTCGCCACGTTAGTTAAAATTTAACCTGATACTTCTTTTAAATAAGCACTATGAACAAATGATCAACAGGGGCTAGAGTTCTTAGTCCGTTATATTACTTCGAGAACGGTAACGGGAATGAGAATATAACCGAGACTTAAATTTTCTAAGAATTTATGATATACATAAAGTGTAATAAACTGTTTTTTGTACATCTATTACTTCTTAATGAGCTTTACACAAGTTGTAAATGAAAAAACTGTCACAAATGTATGCAGAGCATAGGATATGTTAGTGACTAACATAATCTATAAGTGACGTTCATTATAAGATGAATTTTGTGGCTTTAGTTAATTAGTAATCTGTTGTTTTGCATATTTTACATTCCTAAATATGCCTTAGCTAATAAATGACTAAAATTTAACCATGTAAATAATGTAAACAATAAAAATTTTTCTAAAAATCATAAATTCTTAAATTCTGTCATATTCTCGGTCATATACCTGGATTTAAGTTCTCGAGAATTTAAGAACAGGTGTGAACCCCTGTTCACACGATGCATTTTCCGCATTCGGAAAATGTAAGAAAAACTTGTCCAATGGCGGAAACTTTGAAATTACGAATAAGAAATATAATAAATTATAATGTTAATATGAATAAATTTTTATTAAAAACAGGTTTTTGGATTATGTAGTAAATATAGAAGAAAATTAGATTGCAAGATTAATTACTTATAATTTATTTATCTTAATAAAGTAATTCAAAGCATCTTCGCGTTTTGTGTTTATGGTTCGTTTTGTCTGTTGTTTTTAGACGCATTATTGACGGTTTTACGTGAAAAATATTTAGGTGAGTAATAAATAATTGTTATTATAAGATAGTATAAAATATTAAAGTAATTGAGTATATTGTACATTATCTACACAGTTCAGTTGAAATATAACCTCAAATGCTTGATATGACTCCATGTCATATTTATTCTATTATTCCGCTTATACATATACAGGGTGTCCCACCACCTATACAACTACCGGTAATACGTGATAGAGCACAAAAAAAGAAACAGAAAAGTCCTCTGGCAAATTTTGATCTGGACCTTAATTTAGGCACAGTAAATCTTCAAATTTGGGCATAATGCACCAATCAGGAGCGAGATTTAGCAACCAATTGTTTCTCACCAACAGGCACACTATCTCAACACTTGAAACAAAACAAATGGTTGCTAAATCTCGCTCCTGATTGGTTCATTATGCCCAAATTTGAAGCTTTACTGTGCCCAAATTAAGGTCCAGATCAAAATTTGCCAAAGGACTTTTCTGTTTCTTTTTTTATGCTCTATTACATATTACCGGTAGTTGTATAGGTGGTGGGACACCCTGTATATGTATTTCTTAATTCATATAAAGTATTATAATTATAATTGTATTATGTTTCAAATCACCACAACGAACCATGAACACTGCGATGACGAACACAAAACGCGAAGATGCTAGCTTTGAATTACTTTATAGAGGTAAATAAATTATAAATAATTAATCTTGCAATCTAATTATCTTCTATATTTACTACATAATCTAGAAACCTATTTTTAATAACAATTTATTCGTATTAACATTATAAGTTATTATATTTCTTATTCGTAATTTCAATGTTTCCGCCTTTGGACAAGTTTTTCTTACATTTTCCGAATGCGGAAAATGCATCGTGTGAACAGGGTGTCATAGAAAAAGCAGGATATTGAATCGATGTCCATCATTATACTCTTTTTTCCATTCAAAACCTTTTCACCTTCACTAACTCATGAAAACACTAACGCGCCACTTACACACTGGGTCTTTTCTGAACCAACGTGCACTTTGAACGCGCACAGTTCTAATTGTAACGAGCTGCAATGACACTTACAGAATCTGAGCCTCTTACTGCGTAGTTTATTAGGGAAGGGTGGAGGTAGCGAATTTCTATTATTTATCAAAGACGAGATATTCAATTTTATATTGATATATGTTATATTATTATTATATGAATATGTTTTTATTATTTGCCTTATCGTTGCATTATACCTTTTTGTCGGATTTGCCTGCGGATTTGCATGCGAATTTTTCTGTTAATTGTCTAAACGTTTTATTTACAAATTCTGTACATTATCAGTTATCAATATTCTAGGTGTTCCCTAATGCGTCATTATACGCCTATCGACTATACCAGCTCGTCATTCCTATCAACCTCTAAAGTTGCTTAATGTTTTTCGGCTCTGGAAATTCTTAGATACTTTACCTCTGAGCACCCGACTTCGGATTTCTTTGGACTAATAGTTAACCCTGCTTTGTTCACCTTATCTAAAACTATTTCTAGATACTTTAATTGATTCTCGAAATTCTGTGTTATGATCACTATATCGTCTAGGTAACAAAAAACGAAAGGTTTTAAGTTGGGGCTAATAATTTTGTCCATAAGTCTCTGGAACATGACTGGCGCGTTTGTCAAATCAAACAGCATTCTTTTGAATTGGAACATGCCTTTTTTAGGGACCGTGTATGCGGTTAAAGGCTTAAAATCTCCTTCTAGGGGTACTTGTGGGTATTCTAACTTTAAATCTTCCTTCGACATGTATTTCGAGGCTCTCAGAGTACCTAAAATTTCAGTCATTATTGGTATCCTGTATAAATCTTTCTCGCGCTTTTTATTTTCCTAAAATCTAGACAAAAACTATATTTTCCGTTCAGGCTTTTTATCATTACTATTGGATTCGACCAATCCGAACACAACGGATTTATTATCCCCTATTCTATACATCTATTCTATGTTTAGTTAAGAGGGCTATGTACAGGGCCATTTTGGAAGCCTACCGTTCCAGGGTGTTTTCTCCAAAACATATATATTGTGAAGTATGACTTATTTGGTATGCTTAGATTCATAAAAGAATACTAGTATACGAATTTGATGGTAGCCTTGTGTGAATGTTGTGAATGAGAATATAATAATAATAATAATTCCACTACTAAGATGCGGCGCGCCACACAGTTGTAGAGATCCTCAAAACAGAGTTGAGACAACTTTTCTCCTCCACTAAGCTTTTATATAACTGGAATTGGAAGTTACCACAGAAATGTCTAAAATTTGAACTGTAGACATATTTGTAGAAACGGGGGATTCATCAAAGACACGATCATTAAATGCGAACGAATTTAAGTTTATTTACATAAACGTGAATCAAAATCAATAGTGAGATACAAATGAACGTCACACGGACTTCTTTCTGTCGCCATGCTCTTTCGACTATCCCTTCCCTCCCATCTTCCCTTTGCCTAGAGCCATCAGGCATATTTAGCGACATCTTTAATTACTTTACGAACCAAGTTTGAATATGAGTAATACCTAATTACTTAAATTAACATATCCCACACTCGGCCATCCTGCATTTGCAACGTCCTCGTTGCTCTATTCTAAAAAAACTATCATCATCACTTCCGAGGTCTGAGTTGAAGTCGGGTTGTCGTCTGCTGGGCCATTTTGTCATGTGATCTGCTGAAGAGCTGGTGCGGAAAGGCCCTTCATGAGCTCCGATTTTCTCAACCAGGTATCGATTGTTTCGAAGGACCGATACAACCTTATATGGTCCCAAAAACTTCGGGTGTAGTTTCAGGCCAGGACCATTTTGAGAGTGCGACGGATAGCTGCCAGGTCTTCGTCTTTGTAAATGTAAGCCATTTTCCGTATGCGATGTGCTGTTCTTTTATTCTCCCCCTGAATTTTGGTCAAGTTAGTGATGGCTTCATCTATGAGCTGAGAACGTTCTTGGTTAAACGCTGCTATTGTTTCTTCTTTCAGAATGGAGCGAAGTTGAAGATCATCCTTTAATTTCATGTTTGTTCCTATCAGTAATTCAAACGGTGTCATACCGATACTTCTGTTAAATGATGAGTTAAAGTATTGTTGTACCTGATCGGCGTATTTATACCAATTGGCTGGTTTCTCCATTGATAGTTTAGATAAAACTGGGATGATGATTCGATTCACTCTCTCCACCTGTCCATTCCCACGAGGAATTCCAGTCGTAATCAATACTTGTTCGATACCTTCAATCTTGCAATAGTTTTGAAATGCGTTAGAAGTAAAAACGGTTCCTCTATCTTAGGTAACGAGGTTAAACGCGCGCTCCGCGCGCACATTTGTTACGATATTTATTTAAGATTTAAGATTTCCCGCGTCACGCGCCATATTCAATGTACGCCGCGTCATCACTTTCATCTGACCAATAAGGAAAAAGCGTTACGTTACTAATGATCTTTTTATAATAGGATACGCCTAGGATTTCCAAAAATAGGCGCTTGCCTTTTTAATCGCTCAATAACCTCTTCTGTCTTTGTCGATTTTGTTGGGTATATCCAAGAAAATTTTGTTAAAGAATCTGTCACCACAAATACATGGTTAAAAATCTTCCTCGTAGATGGTATAGGACCCAGATGATCGATGTGGTATGTATCAAGTGGTTTGTCGCCCTTGTTAATTGGATTAAGAAAGCCTTCAGCTTTTCCATGTTTTTTCTCGGCGAGAATGCACTTAATACAGCTCTCAATATATTTTCCTATCTTGGTTCGCATACCAGGGAACCAAAACTCTTGTTGAATTGTATATTCCGTCTTCCGTACTCCAAAGTCTCCTTTGTCGTGTGCCTGCTTGATGATCTCGTGTTCCATTGTTTTAGGTATAACCAGTTGATTGTTACCATCTTTTTCTCGATATAAGACTCCACGTTTCTAAGAAAATTCGTTCTCTCTATCGTCTTTCACAGCTTCGATGATCTTTTTTAACTCTGCGTCTTCTTCTTGAGCTGTTTGAATTTGAGAGATCAAACCATCTTTTTTCTCTTGAACGATGTAGACGGACACCGGATTCCTACTTAAAGCGTCTACGCGTCGCATTGAAGTACCAGACCGATGTTCAATGATATATTGAAAACTTTCAATCAATATAGCCCATCTTTGTACTCGGAGACATGTCTGTTTTTTGCTCATTGTCTGTGCAAAAGCACGATAATCGGTCACGATTTTAATTGGGATATTTAATAAATATACCCGAAACTTTTCAAGGGCCTTAACCACCGCGAGAATCTCCAGTTCGTAACTTGTGTAGACTTCTGCGGGGGAATTTTTTCAGCTCGCGTAGAATATGGGATGCATCAAACCGTCTTCGGAATCTTTTTGCAGCATTATGGCTCCAAGGACAAGTTTTGATGCGTCTGTGTGGAGTTCTATTTCTGCTCCTATTCTACATAATTTGAGCACAGGTTCACCTGCTAGTATCGCCTTTAACTCCTCGAATTCCTTTACTTGTTCTGGTCCAAATTCGAATTTGATTCCGTCCCTCAATAGCTGAGTTAACGGTCTTGCTATTGTGGCATACTGGGGAACGAATTTTCTAAAATATCCAGTTAGCCCCAAAAATCTTTTAATCTCTTTAGTCGATTTTGGTTTAGAAAAATCCATCACTGCCTTTTTTTTAATTTCTGATGGTCTGATGGTTCCACTTTTCACTCTGTAGCCAAGGTATTCTACTTCTCTGACTAACAAGGTAAATTTTTTCCAATTAATAATTGGACCATATTTACTGGCTAATTCCAAAACCAACTGTAGTTTCTCAATATTTTCTTCTTCTGTCATCGTAGGAATTATGATATTGTCTAGGTACGAGAGTATTGTTCCATCTGAAATCAAAGGTCTAAATACCACCCCTATATGTCTCTGAAACACGGCTGGAGAATTGCAGAGACCGAATGGAACTCGTAAAAACTCGTAATGTCCATCAGGCACCACGAATGCTGTAAATTTCGTGCTTTCTTTTTCCAGTGGCACGTGGAAAAATCCATCTTTAAGGTCGAGAGTGCTAAATACCACTGCACTTTGTAGTCTGTCGAGAAGGTCTTCTATGAGTGGGAGAGGATACCTATCTCTCACTACTTTCTTATTTAACATCCGGTAATCCACGCAAAGACGTGGTTCTCCTTTTTTTCTTGATGTCAGGACTACTAGGCTTGCATAATCGAAGACACTATCTTTCGCGATTCCTTTTTGTATCCAATACTGAATTATATCGTTCGCCTTTTTTTTATCTTCCGATGATAGTCGCCGAGGGTTTTGAAAGACTGGGATTTCATCTTTCAGAACAATCCTCATCTTTACTCCACCGTCTGCCGTCGATTCCGGTGTGTAGTCCTCCACAAGTTCTTCTATTTTCTTCTTAAATCTTGGATCCTCGATGTGTTGTGTCAAAAAAAAAAGTATTCGGGTCCTTCAAAATCGATGTTCACGTTCATTACTTCTTTACAGGATACCTCGGTAGTGCTGCGTTCATCAGATGAATCCATTTTACAATCTGTTTCGTCGTTGTCAGAGCCATACAATTTCAGACATTTCACCTGTCCTTTTTTCAATCTGACCTCTTGTGACGCGCGTTTTTTAAGTTTCAATAAATGAAACTATGGTCTCTAAAAGCGAGACACAAATGGCCCAAAAAAAGGAAATGAAGACAAATAAAAATAATAAAAAAAATAATTTAAATAAATTATTATTAATGCTCAAACAAAGAAAAACAAGGAAATTCTGGACGCCAGTCCTTTCTTGGGACAAAGATAAAATTAAACAAATATATCAATAAATATAAATTCAAATAAAATCAATCTAGCCAAAACATGCGAGAAAGGTAAAGATAAGAGGAAATAATATTCCTAAGAGATAAAAGATATTAAGATAAACATAAAAGATAACCTCGCAAAATTTTAACCAAATTAAATATTAAGAG
>UCOK01018972.1:0-12976 GCA_900474325.1 Synergus umbraculus
GCTTCAACTTCATCTCTTACTAATTTTTTTCTACCTAAGCTTTTTTTCAGTTTAGTATCACAACCAACGCACAAGAGTTCTAGTTTTAATGTAGGCATGTTTGGATAATAGGATCGCAATAAATATTCGAATCGCAAAAGATATCCTTTTAACGTAACGTATGAACGACTATTGCTTGTACAAGAAATAAAGATCGCCTGTTAGATTGCACGTTTTCTAAAGATCAATTGTCTGAAGATCACGTTGTATTAAGATCAAGAAAAAAATGAAGCTAGCAGCGTGGATAAGCGCACGCATGAGAATCAAAAACAAGAAAAAAATTAAAAGTCACACAATGATATGCCTGGATTTGAGTCCCCTAGGTTTCTGTACTTATGAGAAAGTTGGGTTTTTCCAAAACAGATGAGGGGAGCTGAGGAGTCGAGAAGAGAAGCGCCGCGAGATCGCCAAGGGAACATTGGTACATAAGCCGCTGACTTACGACATGCACGCTCCCTTGATATGTGTCTACTAACACATAATGAAATGGCAAATAATCGAAAATTACGAAAAATATTAAGCAGCCTGAAAAACTTTTAGAACCATAAATAAAATGGAATGAAGTCGTATTCTAAAGTATGCGGTCGGATGGAGTGCACTATAAGAATGCGCAACGTTGCATGCGCGATTTTTATTTTTTTTAACATTGTTACCCCCCTTAAAAAAATTCAAAAAAAATATATGTTATAAAGGAAATTCTAAAGATTGTTTAGGTAAAATATGAAAGTGGTCACTCGAGAACATAACCTCGTAATTTTTAATTTTTTTCGAAAAATTTTGTAATTTTTTCTTTGAAATAGCCTCATTAGTGACTACAACATATATTTTTTTCATCAAAATCGGTTGAGCCATTTTCAAGAAAAATCACTTTTTTGATTTTTTTCCCCCCTCCATATCTCCCACAAAAATGGGATTTTCAAGTTGAAACTTGGTGGACCTTCAAACCTTATGGAGACGAACTTGTGACATTAATTTCAGCTTTATACGTGCGGGGGCAGATTTCCCATGCTTATTCCGCTAGGCCCTTTCTGTAAGGAATGTGAGTGCCATTTGCAACGTTTATAAACGAAAATCCAAATTTTTTAAAGATTCATTATAAATCATTTTCTATTCCTTAAATGTCTATAAAAAAACAATAAATGAAAAACGATTTGCATTTTTTACAAACCCCGGACTCAAAAAAAAAAAAAAATTTAGGCTGCGCACCCGCAGTTAGGGGTGACCAGATGGGTCGGATCAAAAACCGGGACACTAAAATTTTCCATGTACCCCCCCAACCCCTATACAATAAGGTCACAAAAAATTTTTGTCATTTTTTTTTTTTATTTATTTTATTATAAATATTTGAAATATATATCATGAAAACCGGGACGCCTGGTCACCCTACGTACCGGGCATGATATAGGGATGAAACTTTTTTTGGTATCACATATTTTCATTTGCTGTCAATATCTGGAAAGAAATTTGACAACAGTGTATTGATAACACAGCAAACAAAAAAAAATGGTCTTGTTACAGAAAGGTGACCCATACACCCCTACGTTTTTCGGCACGCTGAGTGTGATTCTGATGTCCGTTTACCCCCACCACGTCAGAATTTAGGTCAATTGAAGGTCAAATCGACAAAAAACTTGTGCCTTGTGAGCACATTTTTTTGAATTTTTGAAAAGTTATACATCTGATAATTTTTGTTTTATAAAAAAAGTCATAATGATAAATTGTTGGACTAATTGAATACTATAAATAGCTTTAAACAGAATTTGTAAATTAAAAAAAAAATTGTTTGAACTTTAAAAATTATCCAAATTTTTAAATTTTTATCAGAAATGGCTGGCTAACGAACTTGACCTTTATTTTAGGACAATAAAAGAGTATACCAAAGGCCAATCAAATCGGTCAATTCTTTCGAAAGTTATCGTGCTCAGAAACTAAAATCTACAGACAGACAGACACATTGATAAAAATATGTTTTTGGCATCCCTGAATCCGAATCTGAGGTCCACTTGACCCTATGGAATCACTATCAAGGTCAATTCAAGGTTAAACCGGTAAATATTGCAAAAAAATGGATTTTTGACTACAGATTCGGAAAGAGTGGGAAAATTTACGTCCAGATATGGTATTATCAATTTGTTTCCATCAAGACCTCATAGGTCAATCAGAGGTTATTTACGTTGTCATATATAAAGTTTACACGGTATTGAAAATTTCAGAAAATATGGTTATGTGAGACCATAATGATACGTTTTTGGGGTCTCTGAATCCGAATTCGAGGTCCACTTTACCCTATCGAATCACTATCAAGGTCGATTCAAGGTCAAACCGGTAAATATTACAAAAAATGGATTCTTGGCAGCATATTTGGAAAGGGCGGAAAATTTTACGTCCAGATATAAAATAAATTTTTACATTCTCATCAGAGAGAATGTATTATATTTGTGTAAAATTTGACCCCCCCCAGTTTTCACCAAATGTCCACGTTTTGGGACCCTCTGAATCCGAAAAACATGTTTTTATGAATGTGTCTGTCTGTATGTCTGTCTATCTGTCTGTGCTCCTTAAGGTAGATAGAATCTTAAGTAAATTAGTTGTCTTTTGCATTCAAAGCTGTAATTTCATTTAATTCAATTTTCAAAAATATAAATTATATGTAAGAAATATATAGTTTAATTAAATTTAAATAAAACGTATAGGTACAAACGTCCTGTAAAGTGCTTTACGAAGGGCACAAGCGCACATTTTAGCGAGCGAAGCGCGCGATGAGAATGTGCCCGCGAAGCGGACAGATTTTTTTTTTCATTTTTCAAATTTTTTCTTCCAATTTTCAATTTTTAAATTTTTTTTGTATTTTTTTCACGTTTCTTGCAGTGAAAATATATAAAACCATAACAAAAATTAATCAAACAAAGAACTATGAACTTTTTAATTGTGAGATAGGTCTAAAATAGGCCAATCTTTTTTTGTTTTGTAACGAACTCTTTTCTCTTCGAAAGATCTATGCTATGATTTCTTTTTCTTTTTAAAGTGTCTGGCTGTTTTGACTTTTTATGCGACCAACAAACATCTGCCATCATATTTACATCCCATTTTGATAGCGACATTCCATTTCCTTATTATCTTGTAGTCTTGGGCATAGTCGGTCGTCATTGGGAGCGCTCAATTTAGTTCGCAGTCCTACGGCGAACTAGTTCGCTATTTTAGTTCTTTAGTTCGTTAGGTTTTTTTTAATAGACATTCTAATGGAAAGCAAAAAGCAAGGTTGGGCTGACATTTTTACATAGGAGTGTAGATACAACTTTTGAATTCGGGAAGGAAAGGAAAAATAAATCAGCTGGTTGACCATGCAGCGCCAATCCATAATAGAGCGGTCGCTAAAAAATAAATATAGTATATATAAAGAACTGAGATCGAGATCATCGACGATCTAGTTCGCATAGTTCACCTAAAGGAGCGCTCTTCTCACCTAGGTCGTTCACCCTGTTCTTCGCTGTAGTTTTCGAGATTTTCTGGAAAGTAGTCAAGATGACTGTGTAGAAAATGTAACTTTAAGTTTATTAAGCAGCCGTTCCGTTTTTGGTCTGAGAATTGATTTTGTCCCATTTTTACTCTGAAAAATATTTATCCCACTTTTACAAACGATATATTTTTATCCACTTTTTTACTTTTAGCTCAATTGAAAACATTAACAGTTGCACATTTTTAAGTGTTTGAAATAGAACAATTTTAAATTGAAAGAGTTTTAGGATTATAATTTAAAGCTATAGATAATTTTAATTATTGTTATTTCAAATCGATGAGTCAAAATATTTCAGAATAAAAATTTTAAACTTAAAGAAATTTAAGTTGAAAAAAGAGATTATTTAAGAACAAATGTTTGATTAAAATTAATTCAGAATCATTATATTTTAATTTATAAAATATCAACAGCAAAATTTTCAATCAATTCCAAGGTCGATTTACATTATAGAGGCCGACCCGTGGAATTTACAACGTACCGGCCCTGATCAATTCAACATCTGAAAAAGCTTCGCCGAAGTATTGCGTGTGTCCTTCAAGCGTATCGTTAGCCGCGTGGTATTATGCGTACCGTTAGTTTTAAAATATTAGGTTACTTATACTTTAAGTATAGGTTTCGAATCCTCAGCGAGTGCGATTTAAGTTAAGGAGTTCAATTATATGTATAAGTATTTAATTTTGCGTTTTCAGTGACAGTTTCTTAAAATATCGAACCCTGCCTTATTACATTTTCAGTGACTATCTCTTAAAGTTTTGAACGCTATGTCAAACATTTTTTAACATTCTTTCCTATATTCTGTTGAAATGTAACACAAAATTAAGAATTACAAAATAACAATTATTCTGACATTTATCGATAGTTTATCTCATTATACAATTCATTTTTTAATTATCAAGCTGTTTTATATTTAAAAACTTCCGCCATTAATAACATTTTTCGCAATTTTCCACAGGCGGAAAAACCGAACAGGCAGCCTGCATGCTTGCAGAGGCATAAATAAATGATAATGTTAATATGAATAAATTGTTATTAAAAATAGGTTTCTAGATTATGTAGTAAATATTGAAGAAAATTAGATTGCAAGATTAATTATTTATAATTTATTTATCTCTATAAAGTATAATTCAAAGCATCTTCGCGTTTTGTGTTTATGGTTCGTTGTGTCTGTTGTGTTTAGACGCATTGTTGACGGTTTTAAGTGAAAAATATTTTATTGAGTAGTAAATAATTGTTATTATAAGATAAAGATAGTATGAAATATTAAACCAATTGAGTATATTGTGTTACATTATCAACACAGTTCAGTTTAAACATAGCATAAAATGCTTGATTTGAAACATAATACAATTATAATTATTATGAGTTAAAAAATAGATAATAGAATAAATATAAGATGCAGTCAAATCAAGCATTTGAGGTTATGTTTCAACTCAACTGTGTATAATTACTTCACTGTATATGATTACTTCACGTTACGCACTTGTGATGATCCCACGTGATCAACCAATCGGATCACGAATAAACTGCGGACACTCGACAGATCATCTATTTTTTAAGAAAGGATTGGTTTAATATTGTATACTATCTTATAATAACAATTATTTATTACTCAAATATTTTTCGTCTAAACACAACAGACACAACGAACCATAAACACAAAACGCGAAGATGCTTTGAATTATACTTTATAGAGATAAAAAAATTAAAAATAATTAATCTTGCAATCTAATTTTCTTCTATATTTACTACATAATCTAGAAACCTATTTTTAATAGCAATTTATTTATATTAACATTATCATTTACTCCAGTTTTTATTCGTAATTTCAAAGTTACCGCCATTGGAAAAGTTTTTCTTCCAATTTTCCATTTTCCGAGTGGAAAACATGCGCTCGTGTGAACAGGGTGTCGTGAAACGCCGAAACGTTTCGACACATCGGCAGAGCGTGTATTTTGGCCTTTAATGGGAAGATAGTTTCCTTGTGTCGAGACGAATCGATTCACCTATATCCTATTCCTATATTCCTATATAAGAAAATAGATGACCTGTCGAGTTTCCGCAGTTTATTCGTGATCTGATTGGTTGAGAGATGGTCATGTGGGATCGTCACAAGTGCGTAACATGAAGTAATCATATAGGCACGCGAAGCGCGGTGTGATGTTCTATAGTAATTCATGAGTTTAACTGAAAATTAAGGAAATTATGATTATTTGTAATTTTCAAAAATTTCGTGCTCAGATATATATGTCTTCAAATAACCAAAATTCAAAGCTGATATAAGAAAGTATTACATATAATTTATAACCATAACCATTTTGAATAATTTATAACAATTATAACCATTTAAATTCTAGCAATTATTTAATAAAAACAAGAAAAGAAATGATAATAGATCTTAATAGCATCTTAAATCTCGCGCCAGAATGCTGAGATACAAATATTTAATTTTACCATAATGCAGCTGCTTCTGCTGTGACAAGTTTAGAACTATTAATTATAGCCATGCTTATTATTACTAAAAAAAATATTTTCGGTAAAAATGTAGAAACAACTTCAAGTTTTTAATGATTTTATACTTTTCTCCCATGCATTTCAGTGCAAAAATTAGCTGTCCTGATCAGAGCGCCATCTGTTGGGTTAGTTCACCGCCGGATCGTAAGAAATCTACACTGACAGAAGTTTCGTGTAACCGCTGCACAAAACGTCAAGTCGCTGTCATACCTCAATTTAATATAGCGGTCGATGCATAGGGCTGACAGTGCTGACCTCGCTCGGCGATACGATAGTTTGGCGGGAATGATTTGAATTGCAATAGAAAAGATTCTTGAAAAGTGAAAATTATTTTAATATTATAAATGTATTATATAATTGTCACTAAAAGTAGTGATTCATTTTTTCTTATGACTATGATGAAAATGAAATGATAAAAGATTACTGCAAGATTCCTTTTCAAATTCCCGCCAAACTATCGTAGCGCCGAGCAAGGTCAGCACAGTACAACTTCATGCATCGACCTATAGAAATGGACAGCTAACCCTGTGGGGAAAATGGAAGTAGACTTTAGAGAGAGAAAAAAAACGCGAGAGGAAAACTTGTCTCTTTCTAGATAAAGCTTATTACTAGAGACAAATCTCGATCATCTTGGATCAGATAATCTAGATAGATCAGGACCAATCAGCTTTACCTATAAAGGGACAGGTTTTCCTCGCACGTTTTTTTCTTTCTCTAAAGCAGGGACGGCGCAGCCCATTTTTTCCATGTATGGATTTACGATATAACATCGGTGAAGGGGGTGGGGGAGGGTCAACCGAAATTTTTTCTTTTCTTTTTGTTTTCTGAAGGAGTTTGTGATAATAATTTGCGGGAGTAAACAAGCAGTTAACCCTTTAACGGCCAGTGGGACACATACGTGGGATGTATGTGTCCCACTGGCCGTTAAAGAGTTAATTCAAATTAAACTGGTAACTGTATTTGGTGATTTACATTATATGATCGTAATAAAAAGAGACCTGACGCTAAATCAAACGTAGCTTGCTTTGTGACAAAAACGGAAGTCAAATAAGATAAAACCCGGAAACTAAATTCATAAATGGTTGTGTTGTAGATGGCGTGGTCACGTCTATGCGCGGGGATTGTGTCGCTCATTCGAATATTCCAATATTTTCCTTTGTCCATCATTTCTAGATATAAATTCCAGACAGTTTTTCATGTATGGAATTTCCATACATGAAAATTTCCATGTATGGATTTATCCATGGCATCCATACTGTCTGCGCCGTCCCTGCTCTAAAGCCTACTTCCACTTTTTTCACAGGGTTAGCGGTCCATTTCTATATGTCGATGGCTTCATGCCGCTCAGTGATTATTGGTCACCTCGCAGCTTGTCTCAGCTGTCAATATTTAGTTTCTTCCATCGTGGAAGTTAAAATGTCTGCCGGTTTTAGCATGAAATAATCTCGTGCTCGTTTATCACAATCAAAGTGGTTTTTCGAAACACTGGATAGTAACAGAGGTTTGTTCAAAATTGCTTTTTTTTAGTTGCTACCAAAAAAATTGAAATTGGACCTTTTGTGCCTTCAAGATCTCACGTTAAAGTTAAACTGATAGATTTATCAAAATCCGCAGATTTTGGCAGTTTGTTGACAATTTTTACTTTCAAATTCTATCGTCCTTAAGCTGCGGACCGGAAATCTTATAGGGATGAAAATATTTTTGGCATCACACGGAGAAAATTTGTGCGGTAATCATTACCGGAAGTTGTGGTGAAATTTGGATATCGTGACATTTCGGTAAATTTTCACGTACAACACTATAAAAGGAATTACACGGAAAAAAGGTTAGGAGAACAGTCGTACAAAGAGGAGAGTAGCAGCGCCACCACCGGTGGTGGAGCCGTGTGGTGCAGTGGCTAGTCCGTTTGTGGGTGAATGGTCGCCCTACGAGAACTGAGAGCTGCTGTAGGCGAATAGTGAATGGTTCTCCCACAAAAGTGAACTGCTCTCCCGTTGGATGAGTAGCAGCCCGCAGTATGCGTCGGTTAGCCTAAACACCAATTGGGGCAACAGTTACCCTAATCTTTTTTCCGTGTATATGAAAATCTACCAAGCCTTCGGTACAGTTTACTGCACTGCTCATGATAACGTCCTACTAAATCACAAGAAAGTTTAAGCTCCTGGACTTTAGAATTTACGGTACTGAGTACCGCACGGCTTGGTTGATACAGCTTGGAGAGAAAAAAAAATAATCTCGTTATTAATGTATGTATATTTTACAAATAGATACATCAAATCCTTCAATTGACATGCTTTACATATTATACATACAATTTTAATAGTAAGCTAAACTATAGTATACATATAAAAACCTATTCCTATGACCAAAGGTCCAGTCCCATGTCGGCAAAAATCGTCTACTTTACGCCGACGCTTTCTGCCAACATGAGACTGAACCTTAATACATATATAAAACTATGTCGCTATATTCGACGAATCGCACGCAGTACGCTGAGAGTGGTAGGTATACAATCGAACAAAATCTCGATTGACCAAGATTCCATTTGGCCAAAAAATGATATAGTTTGTGCTGGTGAGAAAAAGTGTTATGAAGACGGTCGTGCCAGTGCTCTCAAACGGGGCTACCTGCGCGCGCAGCACGTGTTTGCTTACCGGTGGAGAAATTCTTCTATTGGTCCATTTAATTCGATTTTGAATCGCGCACCAAATTACAGTCAATTGCAAAATTTCTCCAGCAGGAAGCCACACGTACTGCGCGCGCAGGTAGCCCCGTTTGAGAGCACTGGCACGACCGTCTTCATAACACTTTTTCTCACCAGCACAAACTATATCATTTTTTGGCCAAATGGAATCTTGGTCAATCGAGATTTTGTTCGATTGTATACTTACCGCTGAGAGTATAGATTTGAATCGTCCTTCTATACTAACCAGTAGAATGTATCACCACTTGTGAGAAAGAAATCACAGGAGCGAATGAAAATATCATGTCGTTTAAGTTCTGAATATTCAAAATGAACATATTTTTATATTATATTATATTGTATTTTATTGTATTGATTGAATAAAACAAAATTATATTTTATAAAGAAAATTCGCAAAAAGGTAGCTCAAATTATAAATAAACAGTTGAAATTAGATTGCAAATGATAATATTTAATATATAGTTGATTATATAAATAATTAAGCGATATAAATAGTTTAGTATCAATAAACTCAATTTCTAATTTTTTAATTTATTTCAAAAGCATTAATAAATAATATAGTTTATTATTAAATTATAATTATAGGAAGAGGTGGAAAATATTAAGATAACTTCTGAAAGATGAGAACAATTTATTTTATATTCCTTATTAACATTTAAAACTGTGAACCGGCAAGCGTGGGCTCTTGGGATGTTAATGCGAGTTCGCTCTTAAATATAGGTACGCTTGGTAGCTTTACCGAACGGACGGTAATTCTTCCAGTCCAGCTCTGTGTAGGTTCACGAAAGTAAATGCAAAAAATTGAATGCGTCTGCTTTGAAATTTTCAATTTATCTTTGAAAAAATATTATTTTGTTGGTAGTATTCTATGTTGAATACTTCCTCACGTCTTACAATATTTACGTTAATCTTTATTTTATACCTATTACATTACGAGACTTGAAAAATTACAGTAATAATATTTATTTTTTAATATACATTCATTATATGCTTCTAAAAGCTTATTAAATAATACTGGTACTAGACGAAATAAAGCTGAAATGTTACGATATCAAAATTTCACTACAACTTTCGGTAATGATTACCGCGCAAATTTTCTCCGTGCACATATTACCATTTGCTAGCAATATTTGGAAGGCAATGTTACAACAGAGAATTTAGAAATTTTTGTTTTATTACGAGTTTGGGGGTGAAATTAAGCTGTCGTCCGGGGTTTGATGTGAATAAAGTTCCGAATGTTCATTGAACGATCCAAAAAAAATTTTATTTTTTAAAAATTTATTTTGCTAATATTAATTCAGGGACCTCAAAAACACGTTCTACGGAGAAAAATCCCACATTTTTTAATTCTAAGGGTGAGAAACAACCCTTAACGTAATTTAACGCACGTTCAATTTTAAAGTTGTTAAAATTAACATTACACTGAAACTCCGTTTAAATTGACGCCTTCCAAATTTAAACATTTCAGTTAGGTTAACGCTATGACCTCCCACTATGTTTTTAACCAAACTCACCACGAGAGGGGCCCCTTCGTTGGTCTGTTGCAATTGGCTGACACACTCTTGGTGCGGAGATGCGCGTCAACTTAAACGATGTTTCAATGTATTTTAATCACAGAAAAAATTGTTCAAGCCTTTAACAGTAGCTATCAGAAGAAATTCTACAATTAAGGGGTATCACATATTATCAGTTGCTAGTAATATTTGGAAAGAGATCTGACAACAGAGTATTTAGAGGGAACTTGGAAATTTTTTTTGTGGAGTTCGGGGTTTCTAAAAACACATTTGAGTAAAAAATGCAATTTGTTTCCCATTTATTGTATTTTTTGATAGACATTTACGGGATAGAAAATTATTTATAATAAATTTAAAAAAAAAAAATTTTATAAACGTTGCAAACGGCAGTTACGTTCTAAGAAAGAGTTTCTGTAAGAGAGCTTTTTTACACTACGATAAACGATTATATTTCCAAGAAATTACTATTCTATTTTCAGGATAAGTTACAGCTCGTCTCAGTTTTAGGAGCTGGTCTTCTTGTTGGAACTGCTTTAGCTGTAATAATTCCAGAAGGTGTTCGAGTACTATTCACGATTTCTCCCAATAGTGAAGTGGGAGGTTCGCATGGTTAGATTGGATATACACTTAAAGGGTGGCATTTCGAAAGGGACTTAAAGCCACATTTTACCAATTTTCAGGAGATGAAAGGTTTTCCTAATGCTTATCCTTTTGTTTTAGGAGACCTCCATAGTTTAATTGGAGTGAGTTTGATATTGGGTTTTGTATTCATGCTTTTGGTGGATCAGTGCTCAGCTCAAAGAACCGGAGGGAAAGAACGTAGTTTTACAGCAACACTAGGATTAGTTGTGCATGCAGCAGCTGATGGAGTTGCTTTAGGTGCAGCTGCTACGACATCTCAAGCAGATGTGGAAGTTGTCGTTTTTTTTGCGATTATGTTACATAAGGTAAGAAAAGAGATTTCGAAGATTTCAAAGAATATTAATCGAATTCAAAATATCTGAAGTAATTTAAAAAAATTAGGGGAGATTTCGATAGATTTAAAAGTTAACAGAGATACAAAATTCACAATTTACAGGCTCCAGCTGCCTTCGGACTCGTTTCTTTTCTACTACATGAGGGTGTGGACAGAAAAAAGATAAATCGACATTTATTCATATTTTCATTGGCAGCTCCTTGTTTAACAATAATTACATATTTTGGAATTGGTAAGGTTAGTATAAACAATTAACCACGATAGAAAGTATTCTCCATATATTATAATGTAGAATTTTTGAAAAGATTTTTCTGTTCTCTCTGTTTTTATTTCCTATCTCCTATTCTAAAAAGATCATATGTATCAAATATCGAAAAGTGTAACGTATCGCTTGAGTGAAGCGTGGACCCGATTCCTTATTGGTCACACAGATGGTGACGCGTCGTATATCGATAATCGCGGATGACACGGGAGATTTTAAATCTTTTCATTCGGTGGAGTCTGGTAGAGTGAGAGGAAAATATATTTTTTTTAAATGTTTGTAATAAAAAAGTCGAATACGCTTTAATTCAAAATTAAAAAACAAGAATTTATTAATAATGAACATTAATAATAATAATAATTAAAGGAATAATTATATTAATTATTGATTATGAAATATTACATATTGTTAAAAAAATAAGACATAATATGAAAATTATAAAAGTAATTTTTTATACTTATAATTAATTTAATGTTTATTAATTACTTGAGAAAAAAAATTGATTAGTGTATTCACCAGTGTCGATTAGGGTGGTCCAAAAACGCTTTTTTTTCTACAGAGTCTCGATCCCCGCAATTCGTTTCTAAATCCGAAAAAAGAAAGTCCCTATTTTTTTATTTTAATTAAAACACGTGCCGGATTTGACTTGAAGTTTCCCATGTATATTGCATGGGGAAAAATCACTTTTTAGAGTTTTTGGAATAATTTTTCAGGGTTTAGGAATAAGTGACGGGAGATTATAGAAACTTATAGAGAACTATCCATCAAAGAATTTCATGTATCACACATGGGTTTTGCACCCCTAACACACCCCCAGGGGGCCTTAAAAACTACCCTTAAAAGCTAAAATTATTTGTTTAAAAAAATTTTTATCAAGAAAATTTTTTTTATTAAAAAATTACTGTGTACATACTGAAATGTTGATTAACATATATTAATTAATGAATAATTGTTTAAATAAATTCCAATAAATAAATTTATCTACAAGTAATTCTTTATTTGTAACTAATAATAATCATGGAACATTTATTATTAAACTAACCATAAGTTTTTTTGATATGTACATTTAATTTGCTCAAACGATCCTAATGGAGAGAGAGTTGCAGAGAGAGCTGTAAAATTGATTTCTAATTTTAATAGTATAATAACTAGAGATGAAAATCAGAAACAATTTCTACTACCCATTAACGTCCAGTCGGACACATTTTGTACACCTCTCTTTCCGCGCTCACAGCTATTGCATTTCGAGCAAAAAAAAAATCTAAAAAAATGTATACTTATAGTTTGAAGTGTGCTCTTTCCGGTGGTATCACTCAAATTATCGAAAAATTTTTTTTTTGTTCGAAAAACGCAGTTTGAAACAAAAAAAAAACATGATTTTCGAAGGAATTTTTTTTTAAATCGAGTTTTCAAAGATTTACAGGCATGGAATCATCTTGGAACCGGTCTAGAT
>UCOK01018972.1:12996-31795 GCA_900474325.1 Synergus umbraculus
GGTCTAGATCGTGGACGCGATGTCTGAATTTAAAGAATATGAGGTTTTGAAGTTATTTTGAACAATTAGAAACTTCAAAATGGCGCCCGAATTGCAAAATTTTTGCCTGAAAATTCATGAATATTTTCTCAGAAACGAAGCACTATAAAAAAAAATTATAAAGAACAAAAAGGGCTTAGAATTGATCTAAGAATACACCTGATTTTTTCCAAAACGGTTCGAGCGATTTGTGCAATTTATCAAAAATTTGCAATTTGCAAAACGAAAAAATCACTTTAACGTTTTGAAAAAATTCTGGTGTATTCTTTGGCTAAATCTAAACAATTCTTGTTCATAGTAATTTTCTCGTAAAATGCTTCGTTTCTGAGAAAAAAATTCCAAAATGTCAGCATTTTGGAAAAATTCCAATTATTTTTGATTTTTTTTCTCAAAAACGAAGGACTACTAAGAAATTACAAAAACGATTCGAGCGATTTTTTCAATTTATAAAAAATTAGCAATTAACAAAACCAAAAAATTACGCAAATCGTTTTGGAAAAAATCAGGTGTATTCTTTGATCAATTCTAAGCCCTTTTTGTTCTTTATAATTTTTTTTTAAAGTGCTTCGTTTCTGAGAAAATATTCATGAATTTTCTGGCAAAAATTTTGCAATTCGGGCGCCATTTTGAAATTTCTAATTGTTCAAAATAACTTCACAACCTCATATTCTTTAAATTCAGACATCGCGTCCACGATCTAGACCGGTTCCAAGATGATTCCATGCCTGTAAATCTTTGAAAACTCGATTTAAAAAAAAAATTCCTTCGAAAATCATGTTTTTTTTTGTTTCAAACTGCGTTTTTCGAACAAAAAAAATTTTTTTCGATAATTTGAGTGATACCACCGGAAAGAGCACACTTCAAACTATAAGTATACATTTTTTTAGATTTTCTTTTGCTCGAAATGCAATAGCTGTGAGCGCGGAAAGAGAGGTGTACAAAATGTGTCCGACTGGACGTTAATGGGTAGTAGAAATTGTTTCTGATTTTCAGCTCTTGTTATTATACTATTAAAATTAGAAATCAATTTTACAGCTCTCTCTGCAACTCTCTCTGCATTAGGATCGTTTGAGCAAATTAAATGTACATATCAAAAAAACTTATGGTTAGTTTAATAATAAATGTTCCATGATTATTATTAGTTACAAATAAAGAATTACTTGTAGATAAATTTATTTATTGGAATTTATTTAAACAATTATTCATTAATTAATATATGTTAATCAACATTTCAGTATGTACACAGTAATTTTTTAATAAAAAAAATTTTTTTAAACAAATGGAATTTGTTTAAATAATTGAAATTCACTAAACAATGTTTATTAATATACCATTATAGTCCAATTGTATATATTTTTATAATAAAAAACGAATTTAAAAAAAAAGTGTTTAAACAAATGTTATTTGTTTAAATATTTGAAAATTAAATAACTAATGTTTTATCAATATACCATTAGACCAATAGCAAACATTTTTTGGATAAAAAACGAAATTTTCAAATAAAAACATTAAACAAATGATATTTGTTTAAATAATTAAAGATTTATTAAACAATGTTAATAAATATTTCAATAGATTAATACTAATAGTAATTATTAAGAAAAACAACGAGGTTTTTCGATTTGATCTAGGCGTGTATTTTCTCTTAATTTTTTAATTCTTTCGGGATCAAAGGTTATTTCTCCCTCGTTGTTAGAATGAGTTAAATCATGTGATTTAATATTCATGACGGTATCAAAATTGATTTTTTCAGGTAGCTTGACTGGTATTTTTTCATAATTAAAATATGGTACTATAATTTGTTTATTTTTGCATTTATATAGTCCATCTGGAATGTTTTTTTCATTTTCTATCCATACATCTGAATCTCTCTCTTCTATTGAAATAGAAAAAACTCTCATTGAATTTTTCTCAATGAAATATCCATCGTCGTGTAGCAACATCTTTTTACCATCTAAATACAACCATTTATCTGTTAAATAGTATTTGTTATATTTTTGTAAAAAAGGCAAACCGATTATTCCTTCTTCGGGAAGAGGAAAGTCGTTAGGAACAATGTGAAATAAATGTCTTTTTTGTAGATAGTCGATATGCGTCGCTGAATGACTTTGATGTTTATCATTACCCATGTTGAAACATTTTTTCATATTATATATGTTTGAATTTTTTGGAACATAGTCTTCCTTAATAAGATTGATTGATGAACCAGAATCTACCAAAAGTCTGTATTCTCGCCCATCTCGTTTTCCTGCAACTGATTGCAATCGTCCATGAACTGTTGACACTCTGCTTGTTCCACATTTTTCTCTATCTCTTGTGTTTCCTCTATTAGGAATTCTGGGTTGTTTAAAAATTCTTCTGGTTCTTCGTTGGTCCAGTATACTTGGGGTGGTTTTGTTGTGTTCATACCCTCCCGAAAATTTTGAGGTTTTGTATAGCATTGATTTGCAAGGTGTCCTAAATTGCCACATTTATGACATTTCATTTTCATTTTGTCACTCAGGGGGACATTTTGATTAGACACGTATGGTGTTGTATTGGCTTGGGCTCTTGGTAATGATGTTGGTCTAAATTGTTGTTTAGAATTATATGAAATTTTTTGAGAAAATTGAGTGGTTTTCATCATGTAGTTTTTGTTCTTCTCTTTCAGCCAAACTTCAGATTCTAAGGCTTCCTGTAAGGCTTCGTTTATTGTTTTTGGTTTCATAGGCCGGACTTGGCTAGATATCTCATCCCTTAAATTCACGATATATCTTTTAACGGCTGATTTTTCTTCCATCTTAAGTGCCAATTTCCGCTCGATACCAGAACTATGGTTGGCTCATTATAAATGCTTCGGAATTTTTGGCTGTATGCTTGAACGCTGTCAGAGCCTTGCCTGACATTTTCTAGTTTCGTTCTACATAATTTAACTGAAGTAGTTATACCTAAGTTTTTATTTAAGACTTTGTATAAATCGTCATACGAGTCAATAGCTATGTGCCTAATAGATCTTTTAGCGTTGCCTGTGATTTTTTCAGTTAAAATGTAGTCGATTAGTAGGTCTGGATTATGACAACGCATTTTAGCGCGCTTTACGCTTCTTATGAAGTCATGAACTCCAACGTCATCACTACCTTTAAGTGATTCCACTGTTCGTATTATCTCTTTTGCTGGAAGAAGAGATTCTATGTCTGTGTGAATCTCTACTCTTTTTCCAGTATAAGCTAATGTTGCAGTTCTATCTTTGGTAACATAATGTTTTCTTGTTCATGACTCTCGTCACCGGACGAATCTTGAATTTCACTCTCACGATGCTCGTTGGGTGTCGTATAGCTAGAGAAAGCCAGGTTTTCAGGTGGTTTTTTATTTTATTTATTGTGTAAGGAATTTAACGGGTGTATGTGTCGCGTTATTTCGATTTTTATTTAATTTGTTTTAAACTCCTCATTTGCACAATCCTGCTACAAGGAGTACATGCAAAGTTTATTCGGAGTAATTCGATGATTTTTATTGTCGGTGGCAGAGCTTGCGAGCACGCGAAGTATACCAACGCCTAACTTTTTTTTTCAAAAATCTATCTTAAATACTACACTCGTATTTCCTTACTTTAATTACTGGTGCTCTTCTTCTTCCTAGCATCGGATTTGCCAGGGTGAACGATGACCGTAGACGTTGTTCTACTGCTTGGCGTGAAGATAGGAGATGGTCGCTGACGTATCAGTGATTGTAGAAGTAGCTTCTTTTTCAGAGATTTATCGCCTGATTGCGTACTCAAGGATTTACCGTCTAGATCGACGCACCCAAAATGTTAATATTCAATTTCAGGTTTTCGGTTTCTTCTAGTTTACGTAGAATTGAGTCTACTTAATTCGACTGCAAATTTTACCAAAAGAACTTACTAGCCATTTGACGGATGGAAATCCGTAGATTCCGACCGGAGTTCGTACTTGAAATATGTGAATTTATCATTTTATCACTCTTTGTATTCCCGGTTCGTCCAAGATAGCGCAGTTTGATTTTCTTAAATTTCCGAAGAAATTCAATCGTTTGACACTATCCTGGCAGGATCGCCAGAAAATGTAACGGGTCCAAAGTAAAATAATAGAAATACTATTATAGATGTGATAATTTATTACTCAAAACGAGATGTTTTGCTAATTACATGTAAAGTAGAACTGAGGAGATGGGACCGCTCGCAGTGGTACCTGGCCCCGCACATCTCACAAGATACGGAGGGGATAAAAACTGCATCAGCATATAAATATTAGCTTATAGTTGAAAATGCTGTTACAAAGTGCTCAGAACGTCAATTTCATGAAAAATGGCAATTTTAGCTTTTAAGGGGTTACCCCTACTTGTAGCGCAAAAAAAAAGGCCTTTTTCATACATTTTTTTAAAGAAAACTACAAAACTTTTTTAATCGATCACTATATCATCTTAAAGAACACATCTTGAAGAACTTTCAGTAATTTTTTTATTGAGAAATATTACATTGTTGAGTGGCAAATGGCCGTCAATGGAATAATGTTTTCAATGATACGGTTTGCGGTGACCAACATTACGGCGAGGTGGATCATCTGAAAAAAAAATGTGGATGGATTTAGTCAAATATAAGTATAAACTAGTCTTTAATCGAAGGATTTAAAAAAATATTCATTTCTCACAAAATGGCGGATAATCAAAGTCAATGGTTCGATTTTAACGTAAAAAAACGGCCGTTTTTTGGCTATAAAACGGCCATTTTTTTCGAAAAAAAAAATCGAACGATTAAAGACTACATTTTTATGTATTAAATAAGCCTGCAAAATTTCAAGAAGATCGGTTCATTAGTGTTCGAGTAATCTTGGTCACCGACTTCAGCAATGCCATTTCGAGAAAAACGCGTTTAAAGTTTCAATTTCAGTTTACACGAAGAAAATAATTTTTTTTTTTAAACTTACATAGAGTCATCTATTCCGGGCCCATACAGAAGTTCTTCCGCCGACGATGCCGCTTGCAAAACGGAAATTTGGTGTTGCCTTCGTAACATTCTTCCTTCACGCCAGGCGGCAGACTAGTCGGTCGTTTACACAACGGATTCTTATCTTTCAACGCTCATATCTCAGTCAATTTTGTTCGGATCGACTTGAAATTTTCAGGACATATTCTCAGATACTTATACTTCAAAAAAATACAATAAAAAAAATCGATTTTTTGAAATTTGCAAGTGGGGGTAACCCCTTAAGGGTAGTTTTTAAGACCCCCTGGGGGTGTGTTAGGGGTGCAAAACCCATATGTGTGATACATGAAATTCTTTGGTGGATAGTTCTCTATAAGTTTCTATAATCTCCCGTCACTTATTCCTGAACCCTGAAAAATTATTCCAAAAACTCCAAAAAGTGATTTTTCCCCATGCAATTTACATAGGAAATCTCAAGTCAAATCCGGCACGTGTTTTAATCAAAAAAAAAAAAAAAAAAATAGGGACTTTCTTTTTTCGGATTTAGAAATGAATTGGGGGGATCGAGACTCTGTAGCATTGAAAACATTTTTGCAATGCATTTTTGGACCACCCTAGTGTCGATATTACGATAATAATTCTACAACTGTCGAATACGCTAATTCAAATTTTTCTCAAGTAATTAATAAATATTAAATTAATATATTAGTATAACAAATTAATTTTATGTTATTTTTATAATAAAATGGCAAACAAAAGTAAGCAGCAGAATGTGAATTTTGGAAATTGAAGCAATCGAGCATAGTTTTCCCATACTCTGATTGTTTATAAAAAACGAAGTTTACCGAACTAACAAAGTTTCTGATTATCTAGCTCGAGGTTTTCGTTTACTTTTTATCTGGATTAAATATCTCTGTAACTAATAACCTAATTTAAACTATTTTCGCGTCCTCATAGGGGAAGCTTTTTTTCGATACATTTTCTAATATTTTTAAAATCGTATAATTAAACTTTCCTCACGTGATAAATATCTAATGCAACATTCTAATCAATTGTCCAGATGTGTGTGTGTGTTTGCGTGGATGTGTGTGTATGGATGTCTCCATTTTTTGTCGCCCTATTAACTTAAAGACAGTTGTAGATAATTTGATGAAATTTGTAGGGTATATTGGCACCACCAAAATCTCAAAACGTGCCAAAGGATTTTTCAAAATATTGAATTTTAAAATTTTTATGTAGATTTTGAATTTTTGTAAAATTTATTTTTCGACTATAACTTCTCAAAGAATAAAAATATAAAAGATTCAAGATTCCTTGCGTCGAAACGAATCGATTGACCTGTATGATTAATGAATTTTATACAATTTTAAGAAAATTATGATTATTTTTAATTTTGAAAATCGTTAATGCTTCCTCTATGAGGAAGCAAAGTGCTCAAAAATGAGCACAAAAAAAATATAAATATAGTTAAATGAAACATCCGAGGTCGGATTCACAGCTAGTTTCACTTTTATTCAAGATAAGATTATAAACTTAAAAAAACACAATTAAACATCAATAGAAGTAAGGAGATAGAAAGAGATAGAACTTTTCCATCTCTTCCAAGTATCCATTTTGCATCCCCAATTCGCTATCCCTTTCTATCCACCATTGTATTCCCGTTTGCAGTTATATCTATATCTTCCTATCTCTCAGACTATCCCTGTGTCTGGTAAGATCATTCTCTTCCTATCCCTCAGTCTATTTCTTTCTTGTAATATTTATCTCTTCCTATGTCTGGTAATATCTATATCTTCCTATCCCCCAATCTATCTCTATTTTTGCTAATGTCTATCTCTTAGTCTATTTATTCGCAGAAAAATTGTATTCCTTTCTATCCCTAATTCTATCTCCCTTGCTAGATATTTTTATCTTTTTATATACCCAATGCTATCTCTTATGAACTTCTTAATTTTCATATTATAAACTTGCATAATGTATAATAACGCTGAAAAATCCGCATATATAGGGACGCGTACGTTATAAAGTAGATTCTCGCAACTGCATGGTTTGAACAAGTCTTCATGTAAATTAATTGCTGATTTGAAGATAATAAAAAATGCAAATACTAAAAGTTAAAGTTTGTCAATAAAGTGACAGTGTGTCAAGTTCAGAGATGACACTAGGTAATTATTTGTTCATTTTTTGCAGGAAGGTAAAGAAACTCTCAGCAATGTGAACGCTACAGGATTGGCGATGTTATTCAGTGCGGGCACGTTTTTATATGTAGCCACTGTACACGTTTTGCCGGAATTAATGACGAGAAGTAATGGCTCCTTTGCTCACTTACCAAGTGTAGAAGGGCAACTGCCACCTACTTCTCATATGAAACTGCGTGATATAATAGTATTAGTAGTAGGAGCATTTTTACCTGCTTTAATGACGACTGGTCATCATCATTGATACTATTGATGACACTGACATTGACACAAATATCATGTTATTTTATATTAGGTTGTTGCATTTATAAGTAAAATAGTGTGATTTAAATCAGACTTTAAGTCAATATAATATTTTTCCTATAATTTATGTTTACTTTTATAAAACTTGTATTATGTTTTCATCATAAAACATAAATCAGGTTTACTATTTTACAATTGAAGGCATAGTTTAGAATTATTTTTACAACATAAAAAAAATTACTATGACATGTGAGATTTTTCTATTCCAATATTTTAAATTCGTTTATTATATTTAAATATTTTGTTAAACATTCCTTATTTTTATTTATGTAAATTAAAGTTTTGATAATTAGCAGTGAACTATGGGAACTATAAAACGTATGTAGTGAAGAACTTTCCGATAAAATTGGTAATTACTAATAAATTAAATTGTGTTTCACTTGATTAAATATGAATGATGGCTTGTGTGTCAGTCAAAGAAAGCTAAAATTATAGTAAATAGATTAAGCGAATAATCCAAGTATGTACAACTGAGGTATAAGTTGGGATATTTAAAAAAATAAATTAAATTTTTTTATTCTTAAATATTGCTTTTCGGAAGAATTTTATTTTTTATTGAATTCGTGTAAAATATTTTATTTTTTTTTGCAGGATAAGCACTTGCGAACTACTAAAAAGTATAAGGTGTACTGCTTTAAGATTCATCATCGAGGTGACTACTTATAGTCACCTCGATTATGATTCTTTACTTTAAGCAAATTTTCAGTAAAGACAACCATTTTTCTTATTTACTTTGCAAGAAGTTGTTTAAAGTTTCAAACCATATGAAAATAAATTTTTGAACATAAAGATTAACATCAATTAAATAAATTATTAGCTGGATGTAAAGGATTAAAACTTTATTCGTTTCAATCCGTTATCTATCCATAAGTAAGCGTTTGAATACTTTTTAATACACGGCCATCCATTTATATCAGTTGGATATCCGTCTATCCGTTTGAGTCATAATCTTATGCGGTGTCAATATCCGTTATAATTCTTTTGTTTCCGATTTTATGTATTACTATCCGTTTATATACTTATCCTTTTCATTCCTTCATTTTTTATCCGCGACTTAATCCTTGTCTATCCATGAACTACTTTGATTTGATCCTGTCACCTATCAAGGATTAAAAATATATCCGTTTGAATCATTGCCTATCCTCTTTCATCCATTCTTCACAAAATATTATATTAATAACAAAGTTTTACTTTGACAACGGATTTGAGCGGAGAGATATGGTTGACATCCTGAGGACGTCCATGACATGTCAGTCAAAATAATTGGACTGTCATAGACGTCTTCAGGATGACAATGTCTTTTTGCCCACTGAGTTATTATATATTATATATCTATATAATACTTTTACTCTTTTTAAGAATAAACTAAGGCAGGGTGACCACAAGATTCAATTTTTTAAATTCTTTGACATTTCCCAAACTTTCAAACACTCTCACTTTAAATCTTTTGAAATTTAAAATCACTTCACAACATTTAATATTCATAAAAATTTCTCAAATTTACAACAACTTTTGAAATCTCTTAAAGTTTATTGAAATTTCTTGAAATTCCTGAAAACATCTTTAAATATCTTAAAATTCCATGAAATCCTTTACAATTATTATACAAAATCTTTTACAAATCATAAAAATCTAGTGACATTCTGTAAAATTCCCTAATGTGCATTAAAATCTCTAAAGAAAAACTCTTGAAATAAAAGATCTCATAAAATCTTTTAAAAATTAATAATACATTCTCCGATGAGAATGTAAAAATGTCTTGAAATTTTTTTAATTCTATGAGGACTATTAAAATTCCTTAAAATAATTCTTAAAATATCAAAATTACATGCAAGTTTTACAAATATTTTTAAAATTTCACGAAAAACTTTTAAATCCATTAAAATACGTAAAAATCTTTCACACTTTTTCAAAACTTTTACCCTAAAATTCTATAAAATCTTTTATAAATCATAAAAATTTTGTGAAATCGTTTAAAATTCTATGAGGAATGATTTTAAATTCTTTAAAATCACTTTAAATTAATTAAAATTTCTTAAAATTCTTACAACTTTCCTAAAATCGTTTATAACTCCACGAAAAAACTTTAAAATCTCTTGAAATACGTAAAAAATCTTTTAAAATTTTCCGAAACTTTTCAAAATGCCCTAAAATTCCACAAAATCTTTAAAAATTCATTAAAAATCTCATGAAATCATTTAAGGATTCCATGAGCAACATTAAAATCCCTTAAAATCACTTTGAAAAATCAAAATTTCATAACATTTTTACAAGCTTTTTAAAGTCCTTTCAAATTTCTTAGAATTCCTTACAAATTCTTTGAATTCCCTAATCTTCCTTAAAAATCTTTTAAAATTCTTTATAATTATTTTAAATGTCTTGAAATCATTAAAAACCGAGAGAATTTCAAAGAATACCTGGAAATTATTTAGATTCCTTCGAAATCTTTGGATAGTGTCTAAAATTTGTTAAATAAATTATAAAAGTTATATGTGTAATACTGCAAGTATTTACTTAACTACTAATCAGACTTAATTTTTACCAACTAAGTTACTCAATCAAATTATAAAATATGAAACAATAACTGAAGTTTATTAACTTATTTCTTTGGTAGACATTATTTGCTATGACAGAAAACAAAAATAGTTTATAAAAGTAGGTTCTTGAAAAAAAATTCCAGGCGTATTCCCGGTTACTCCCGGTAGTAGACACCCTGCGATGAAAACGGATAAATAGGATACCATATCATGGATAAGATATTTCTATCCGTTTATTTCCAGTAGGGGAAAACGATGATTCGCGCTTGAAACGAAAAGGTGGCGTATATTGACGTAGCGAAAAGAATGATTCTTCATGCGGCTGCCACACAGAAGAAATTCAACTCGCCCAGGCTATGCCTGTAGCAGTAAGAGAATTGGGGAAAGAAATTGAGAAAAAGCGAGATGAAATTAATAAAACCCAGATGACAGTATAGAGAAGAGAAAAAAAATGATATTTTAAATTTAATCTCAAAAAAGAAAAGAAAATCTACATAATATAGTTCGTGATTTTCAGGTATTTTGGTTCCTACTCTAAAGCATTGTGAAAGCGTGTAATAAAAATGCTGCAGTTTTGTGATCATTTTGTATAGTTTTTGTAATCTACTTGTAATAAAACGAATTATAATTTGTGTGACCTGCAAAATTTACTCTGGAAATTGTGACCTTGGTATTCCTCACCAAATTCAGCCCTAGAATTCGTTCTCAATAGTAAAGAGAATATTTCACAATTAACACTTAATAACTACTGCACATGCGTTGCGCTCGGCATCTGATTGGTTGTTATTTGCATTTGATGTGACGCATGCGCAATTGATGTGAAATTTGAGGAAAGGAATTTTTTTACTACTGGGAACGACTCTGGTTTGGATTTCTTTACTATTGGAGAAGTCGAGTTATAATACTAAGTGTTATTATAGACATAAAAGACCTCCTTTTTTGCGAAAATTAATCACTTTTAGTGACTTTTTTTGTTTACAATTAGTCACTTTTTAAATAAAATTACTCACTTTTGTCACTTTTTTGAAGTACATTAGTCTGTGGCAGCCCTATTCATGCTAAGAATTGGTCACTCAATAAAAAAGAGCACACCACATAATACAGCTTGTCTCTATCTCACTTTCATTTATTTCAAATTTATTAACAACAAATATTGTATATCTAATTGTACGCACACATATTAATAAATTACTAAATCTAATGAAAGTATTTCTAATAATGGATGGAGAACTTTTACAGAAATCGAAATACGCTTTTAGGGACGCAGCAGCGTCCTTTGGTAACCTAGCAATTAGTGCTTAGCTTATCAAAATATACACATGTCAAAACAATCGTGTCCCGTTGCTTTCTTTCCGATCTTAAACCCATGCCATAAATAAAATAACATCAACTATACGACATGAGGTTATAAAACTCTTCGAATACAAAATTACTATGGTTTACAAAATTAACTATATTCCATATGTTAAAACAAATGAAAGTTACAATAATTTTATATCAACAATACTTTTCGTTATCATTTATCATTCAAAGAGTTGTAACAAATTTGCTGAGCGTCACTAATACTACAAATTCCAATGTGTTTCTTCTAAGATTTGAACCGAGATTTTATTTTCAGTCTTTTCAGATTGAAGCAATTTTAATATGTTTCTTTATATTGTCAATAACATCCCTGCTGGTCGCCGAGCCTCCGAGATCTGCAGTGTGTACTCCTTCATTAACAGTTTTGTTGATAGCATTCTGAATCAATATAGCATGCTCCTTGTGCCCTAGATGACGTAACATATCTACAGCAGCATTAAGCATAGCAATTGGATTTGCAATATTTTGTCCTGCTATGCGTTTACCAGTATTACGTGTACCTGGCTCAAATATCGTGAAATGGTCTCCATAATTTTTCCCTGCTAACAGACCTGCACCGCCTAATAAACCACAAACTACATTCGACACAATGGCTCCATATAAATTTGTTGTCAGAACAACGTCGAATTGATGTGGATTAGATACGAGTTGCATGCAGGTATTATCGATAATCATATCATTAAATTGGATGTCGGGATAATCCTTAGCGACCCTTCGAGAAGTTTCCAAGAACAATCCATCAGAAAGTTTCATTATGTTAGCTTTGTGCACCGTGGTGACCTTTTTTCTATTATTACGCTTTGCATATTCGAATGCATAACGTGCAACACGTTCGGAATTAGACTTGGTGATGACCTTCATACTTTCTACTACTCCATCAACGCTTTCATGTTCAAGCATAGCATACTCTCCTTCCGTATTCTGTCTGACGATTACAATATCTATGTTTTGTTGTCGTGATCTCACACCCTTGTACGACACACAGTGCAGTACATTAACGTAAAGGTCAAGTTCATTACGTAGAGCAACATTACGAGAGAGGACTCCAGCCTCCCTGCTTCGAGTTTCAATATTCCCTTTTAGTGCAACTCCATTTCTACGAATTGATGTGATTGCATAAAACAAATCATCGTTATTATCTGCATTTGGATCAATGTCGATGTCTTCAAAGTCTACTGGTACTCCAGCAAAGGTAAATATCTAGAAATTTAGAAAGGGTTTTCAATGATAAAGAACTTCAACATCGATAGCGGTTCGAGACTAGAAAAAAATATAAGAATCGTATATATCTTAAAAAAGAGATGTTACCAATATATCGAACACATTGTTGTCGAAAACCTGATGAGTTCCTTTGAAAATTACGAAAATTTTTTTGAATGTATCGAATTTGAAAACTTATTTTCGTTGTGAAAACGATGACTAATAAAAAGGTTATATAAAGATAGAAAATAATTTAAAGTAATAAAAATAATTATTTTTATATGAAAAATAAATTATTAGTTAATCAAAAGAATATTTCAAAATATATACCTAAGTTTAGTGAATATTATTTGAGAAATTAAACAGTTTACTTATACATAGTAGACTTTTCATGCGTTTTTTTTATATCAGTTTTTAATATATTATTAATATTTAATATATATGTATTCGTATCAGAATATGAGATTTTATGGGACTATAAAGTAGTTTTAAGGGATTTGACTATATATTTTGTGAAATTTTAAGTAATTTGAGAGACTTAAGGGCATGTGTTACTTACCATATGAGCAAGTTTTTAAACCCGGTTTTTTTTCTACAATTTTTACATTTTCAAAAAAATTATAGTCAACATCCGTCAAGAACGTGAACACGGACGGATGTTGACTAAAATTTTTTTGAAAATGAAAAAATTGTAGAAAAAAAACCCGGGTTTAAAAACTTGCTCATATGGTAAGTAACACATGCCCTTAAGAGATTTTTTGGAATTTTACAAAATTTCACTGGATTTTAAAGTATTTTTTAAGAGATTTAATGAAGTTTCATAGAACCTTGATTAATGTTAAGGAATTTAAAAGGGTTTTTCGAATTATACTGAAATTTTAAGTAATTTTCAGAGGTTTTACGATATTTCATAGTATATTAAGTTATTTTAATAACTTAAGGCTGTTCGAGCAACGGACAAAATGTCATTTTTTTACTTTAGATTTTAAGACCGCAAAAAATAAACGGTTTTAAGTGCCGCTTGGCAGCCTGGTAAGAAGGAGTTGATTGAAATGAATTAAAATGATATCGAAAATGTTCAAAAACGACATTGCTTTGCATTAAAAGTGTTGTGAATTTGAGCTAAATTGTCAACACTTCAATGCAGATCAACTATGTAAAATTGAATCTATATTGAAATGTTGACAATTTTATGTAGAAGAAGGCATTAAATTGATTGCAATTTTCACGATCGCCTTAGAGAATTAATTTGACTTGAAATCTATCACTCTCGATAGTATTAAAATGTGCTCATTTTTGACAAAATTAAGTTGACTTCAAATCAATCACGTCCGTCAGAATTAAAACGTGTACATTTTTGGTCACAAGATTTAACAGGATTGAAACGATAACAAATGTAAATCGGAAAAATTAATTGAAGTGTTTACATTTAAAAACGACATTGATTGAAATTAAAAGAGTTGAAAAATCGCCCATATTCATAGTATATTTCGATACGAGAGGCCAAACGGGTGTTTTGGTCACACGAGCAGCGACGAAAACGCCCGTGAGGACTCGAGTATCGAACACTATTTTTCTTTATAAAATACCATGCAAAATCCGAGATCAGTAGAGTAGAAGTATAGGAGAGGGGAGGGGTCTGGGGCGAAGCCCCAGCGGGGTTCGGGGGGCGGAGCCCCCCGAAAGGAAAAAAAACCAACTCCCAAAATGATTTTCTTTCCTGACAATAAAAGAAAACATAACTTGTCACAACCATTTTTATATTGATTGAACGAATTGAATCAACTACAACGAAAATGTGAACGAAAAAAACTGTCACGAGCGAAATGAACCCAACCTCACATAAAACGATGTTTACACAGTAACCATTTACCACGCTAGATGGCATTGGCAACCGGTGAGCAAAATGTTTTGGTAACCGTGGAGACCACTTTGCTCACCGGTGACAGCGTTTGGCTCATCGGTGATGGGCATTTTGCTCACTGCTTTTGCGGACAGTGTGGAATCGGCCATTTTCGATGTCTGTAAACAGTGGGCAAACGAGGATTTTGCATGTATGTGTAAAGAAAAAGTGGTTTCCACGGTTACCAAAAAATTTTGCTCACCGGTCGCCATGCCATCTAGCGTCGTAAACGGTTACTATGTGAACAATGTTTTGGGTGAAGTTGGGTTAGGTTGGTTTGATGTCTGTAAACGGTGGAAAAATATTGTTCGATACGAGAGGCCTAAAGGGGCGATTTGGGAACTGCGAGTGTGATGCTGCCGCGTGAACCAGAGGCAGGTTCACGCGGCAGCTTCACACTCGCAGTTGCCAAAACGTCCGTGTGGCCTATTGTATCAAAATATACTATTTTTCCGTTGCTCCAACAGCCTTAAGGGCGTTGGATAAACGGTCTTTGAAATCCGTGAAAATAGAAATTTTTAAAAATGATTCTAAGTGCGACCCTGTTACCGTATATATTTTAAGAAAATGTTTTTTGGAGGATATAGAAACAACTTACCAAATATTTTGTGTCTTGCATAGTCCTGGGTCTCATAAAAATGAAATTTCATCCTGGTTTTGAAGAGAGAATGAATATTTTGTCTGGAAATATTCATTTTTTAAACAGAAGCAAATATAGACAGGGCAGACGAATCGCGAGAAAAAGCAACTAAATGTTAGACGCACTCGTATAAATGAATTATTTCAAGCACAACATTGACGCAAATAGAAAAACCGAAAAAACACGCACAATTTAAATTTCATAAACATTCATATATCAACACAAGACCGTAATTTGTGATAGACTTTGAGAAACTTGCTTATTCAAGGTCAAAAGAAACGAGAAACACACAGAGGCGCATGAATATGCACCAAATTCTATTTTCCCTGAAAATAGAATTTGTCTAATATTATAATCGAATAGCAATTTGCTATAATTTTTGTATTTCCGAATTATCGTTTGACATAATTTTTATTTTATCGAATTATAATTTGACATAATTTTTATAATACCGAATTATTACTTAGCATAACTTTTATTTTTCCGAATAATCATTTGTCCTAATTTTTATTTTTCCGAATAACCATTCGACATAATTTTCATTTTCCCGAACTGCCATTTGTCATAATTTTTATAATACCGAATTACTGTTTAGCATAATTTTTATTTTTCCGAATGAGCATCTAACCTGAAATTTATTTTACCGAAACACCACCTGTCATAATTCCCATCTAACCTAAATCCCAAGTAACGGAAATTTCACTTGTCCTAAAATGACGTCTGAAAATTTGATTAGCTGAATAATACCGCGATATTCAAATCAGCCAATCAAATTTTCGGACGCCATTTTAGGACAAATGAAATTTCTGTTCCTTGGGATTTCGGTGAGATGAGAATTATGACAGCGCTAAGTACAAAAAGTGTCCGCTGCCGCTCTGCGTATATTTACGGCGCATTCTGCTTATTGTCCTTCTCAATCCTGTCAACCTTTCATACTCGTGTTTTGGTAATTTCGAATACGAATGACAGTCTTGTTTCGAAATGAATCGCGAATTTCGTTTTTGAATTTCAAAGAATATGAAATTCAAAATTCGACTATTGGACGGTTTCTTTTATTAGTGTCGGTGTTGTGCCTAAAAATTATGGATATAATTGACTGCGTCTGACACTTAGTGTAGTCTCTATCTCAGGACTCGTCTGCTATGTCTGTATTTGACCGTTCCAGAAAATTAATATTTTCTGACAAAATATTCATTTTCTCATCAAATTTGGAAAAGAATTTCACTTTTATAGGATCCCGGACTACTCAGAACCTAACATATTTGGTAAGTTGTCGCCACATATCCCATAAAACCTTTTTCTAAAATATATTCCAAGTCCGTTTATCCAAGGCCCTTAAGCGACTTAAAAATATTTTCCGAGATATTTTAAGCACATTTTTTTTCCATAAATTTAAAAGGATGTGGTGAGATTATATTGGATTTCCAAGAATTTTAAAGAATGTAACGAAATTCCATGGAATTTTGAGTATTTTTAAGAGATCTAATGAGACTTCATGGAATTTTGAGTAATTTTAAGAAATATCTATTGATTTTCCCAAATTTAAGGGCATGTATTACTTACCCGATCCCTACCTTACCGACATTTTTTTCTCTGTAACGCTACGTCTACATTTATAAAGATATAAAATTGAAAATTTATAAAATTAAAGAAAATATGCTAAGGTATGTTTGTCTAGTCTTAAATTTTTGTAAAAATAAAAAAATGTCAATATTTAGGACCAGACAAACGTACCTTAAGGCTTTAGCTTCAAATATAGAAATTTTTAATGTGGTATCTTAATAAATGTAGACATATCGTTACAGAGAAAAAAATGTCGGTAAGGTAGGGATCGGGTAAGTAATACATGCCCTTAAATTTGGGAAGATCAATAGATATTTCACGTTCTTGACGGATGTTGACTATAATTTTTTTGAAAATGTAAATTTTGTAGAAAAAATACCGGGTTTAAAAACTTGCTCATATGGTAAGTAACACATGCCCTTAAAGGAATTTCATAAAATTTCATGGGATCTTAAGTAGTTTTTTGAGTTATAACGATAGGTTGTAGAATTTTAAGGAATTTTATGGAACAACAAGGAATATCAAAGATTTTATGGGATTTTGACATTTATGGACATTTATTTCCATAAATTTTAAGGCAGTATTCTACTTTGAAACTTTCGACGGTTTTTTATACTGTTTTATAATATCTGAAGGTGTTTTATCCGATGCAGGCATCGCTGATTAAGAGTAAGTCAATTTTTACATTCTCATTAGAGAATATATTGGTTTTGTTTAAAATTTAACCCCCCCCCCCATTTCTTGTCAAATGTCCACGTTTTGTGACCCCCTGAACCCGAAAAACATGTTTTTACCAATTTTTCTGTCTGTAGATTTTATTTTGTGAGCACGATAACTTTCGAAAGCATTGATCGATTTGATTGGCCTTTGGTATACTCTTTTAGTGTCCTAAAATAAAGGTCAAGTTCGTTCGCCTGTCATTTTGGATCAAAATTAAAAGAATTGGATAAATTTTTAAATTGTTGAAATTTTTTTTTTAATTCACAAATTCTGATTAAGGATATTCGTATTACTTAAATAGTCGAACACATAAAAAAAAGTTCAGAGGTGAAAAATGTTCCTTTTTGAACGCCCTACAAGAATGGTACAACCACTTTTTGAATTTTCTTGAAAAATTTCAAATTTCAAAATAGCCAAATAACGTGAGATATCGACATATAACAGTATCATAACATAATTATTGTTTTTAAAATGTAAAAGAGTCAAAGTTTGCAAAATATATCTTTTTTAACACATTAAGGGATTTACAAAGCACTATGTGTCAACGTCGCAATTTTGCCGTGCATTTGCACATCAATTCCATTCGACCATATTTAAGGAGCAAATCGGATAAAAATAAAATTTCTTTGGGCCTCAAAAAACTCTAATGTGACAGGAGTATGCGCATTGTCTTAGTTTTTTGAAAAAAAGGGGAAATATAAGTTTTTAATATAAGTAACAGAAGACCTACCTGTCTTAGAAAATCCTCTTTTTTAGAATTATCCACACGTGATTTGCACTCGCGATTTTTTTTACATGATTTTATTGCCACGAGGGTCTTTATTTGTCACTTTATATCATTCAACAACGCGAGAAACAATGAAAATTGCGAAAAAATACAATTATGAATCCGAAACGACAAGAGGACGCGTGAGGAACTTATTTTGAGTGGACTGCACGGAGGAGGAATAGCCAAATGTTTATTTCCTTTTCTTTTTTCTGGAAAAATAATTATTGATTTTCTAAGAGCATTTATATTTCTTACAAAACATACTTAAATATAAATTTATTCTGACACCGGCTGAAAGATTGTTACCGAATCGGGCGTAAACAGTGTAAGGCCTTTGGAATTTTTGTTCTTATAGGATGTATTGCAGTTGGGAACACAGCACGTCATCGTTATGAAGCTTCTATTTATTTATTCACTAGTCGACAACAATATATTTTTTCTCGCACTCGAGAACTTTTTGACTTGACATACAATATAACCTCACTTTTAAAAGCAACACGCAGAGTTCGAAGAGCACGGACCACTCACTCGCACAAATTCACGAGAGAAAAGAAGACGGCTAGATCTGTACCGCGCATGTGCGAACAATCTTCCACCGTGCCTTACACGAAGGCTGGTACTTAAAGTGCAGTTTCTATTGACAT
>UCOK01018973.1:0-20650 GCA_900474325.1 Synergus umbraculus
ATTATAATCTATTCTATTATAATATAATCCTAATATTAACATTAATAATATATATAATAGTATTAATATTAATATTCTCCATCTGAAAAACCTAACCTCAACATCAAAACGCATCGAAATATTAAAAATGAAAATTTCCTCAATTTCAAATGTGAATCGAGGAGATATAAATAGATCGCCCGAAGTTTTCCGAAGGCAATCGTACATCTTCGGGTTTTCAAACTCAGAACAGGAGAATTTGGTGCGCGCGCATTCATTCGGCCTCCTACCTTTTTCACACGGACACAGAGGTTTCATTGTGTGCGTGGGCATCTTGTTTCAGATCTGAGCACACTGTCTGAGACGTAGCGGACGATCAGAAGCCTCTGGAGAGCTTTTTTCGGGGGTTGTTTGAATAGAGGAGGCACTTAAAACGATGTCGTCTTCGTCATCTATCGGCTGCGGCGATGGGGTCCTCAAAAGGATTGCCTCGTGTCCGGACGAGATTGGTGGTACGGTGTCAATGTCGCGTGAGAGAGTTTCGTCGGATATGTCCACTGTCTCCAAAGTCGCGTCAGGCAGTTCTCTGGGTGTTATATTTGGAGATTGGTGTTTTTGAGGAACCAATCTAACTCTATCCACGTGAAGAATGTCTGATAGAATTTCCGGTTTGCCTACGATGAGGGCAGTAGAAATAGATGAACTCTTTAAATCGTTGGTTCCCTGACAGTTGTGAGAATCTGGTTGTACAAGAGACCGGTGAAACTCGTGGGGAGAGTCGAGTACCGATTCCAAGAACTCCGAATCTGTCGTGTGGGTCCAAGGTTGAGATTTCTGTATGATGTAGTGGGTTAAATCATCTCGTAGGTCCTCGAACGAGTTTATACCGATGGTGGACACCGACGAGAGGGAGAGCTCACTTGGCGAGACTGTGCGTGTAGGTTGTACCGTTTCAGGATAGGTAACATCAGATATGGAGGCGAAATCATGGTGACTTGGGTTTATGTGCGAGTCACAGGTTGTATCTATGGATCCAAAACCGGAAGTCGAGGGCACTGAGTCACTATTCTGAAGGGACAGAGTCGCTTCCAATTCGAGGGCGGCCCTTTGCCTCGCTTTCAATCTGCGACGTAGATTTAACCGTTTCTTTGGACGAGGCATAAGTATGGACTCTTACATGAAGCACATGTCAAGATGCCCGCACAAAAGGGACAGGCAACCGGCATAAATGTGATACTCTCGGACGAGGCGAAAAATCACTTGACACGTTCATGGTCTCATTTTGTGCGTATCGAGACGTACTGGGTGAATCGATTGATTCCTCACATCGTGGAGGGTTTCTCAATGTTTCTTCGCGATATTGCTGAATCGCCGGGACGTTAAGAAGTCTTTCACTCGCGTCATGACACTTCGGAGAAATGGTATTCGAATTAACACCCGCGTAGGTTGGGCCTAGGCAGCCACTATTCACCAAATGTACGTCACTTCGTCCAGATGTGACTTCATCAGGAGAACCACACAAGGTTTCGTTGTCTGGATTCTGGACATCACTGTCTAGTCTTGAAGTTGTGTGCAAGGCTTCCTCGGCACGACGACGAGCGGCAAGTCTCCTTCGAAGATTTGGGCGACCACGTTTCTTACAGGAAGACGATTCTAATTTCTTACATGAAGACGATTCCATGGAGGAAGGATTCAAGAGAAAGAAGGGAATTTCCCCGACAGTAGGACTGCGTTAGGTATCGATGAAGGCAGGACCCTCGACCCTTCACATCCACCACGACATAAAACCTTAGAACCTTAGGAGGTCTTCCGTAGAACAACCTCCCTAGGACCTTCGGGCGGACCCGTCGGAACCAAGCGACACTACCTATATCGTCGACACCAATCACAGCGTGCAGTACTGTCAGGATGTGGATGGGTTGGTTGGGAAAATATACGATGGTCTTCAAAAAAAGAAAAAAAAACAAATTATCCCTCCAAAATAAGTCCTGGTAACTGAGGTTTCTGGTACCGAAGCGTGCACACGCGTAAGAACGAACTGTGGACTAAGTATAGCGGCGCGATTGCTCCGGTTGAGCTGGAGGTCTTACCCGTAGGCAGGTTGGAAGATGAACTGACTAGAGTTCGAGAGTTTCCTCGCCTCATCGGTATAGTGGGGGGTCCAATGGTGGGATGGCAGCGCGCACATCTCCCCACCGTGTGAAGAGGTGCGCGCGCCAACCACAGGCCGTAGACGGGGATGGTGTGCACGCCTCGGTATTAGGGCCGTCCACATTTTATTTTATAAAAGGAACTTATTTTACAGAATGTGGAATTTTAAACTGACTAAGAATGATTTCATGAGAACATAAGAGTTGCAAAACGAAATAATGTAAAAATAAGTAGTACGCTTGCGTGCGACAATTTTTTATATAATATAAAAAACGAAAAAAAAATAGTCGTGTTCATTCTGTTTTTAATTGTTTTAATTAAACATATAAATAAATATATATATATATATAAACAAGGGGGCTTCTCCCCCCCGCGCGCTCCGCGCGCCTACCCCCCATCAGAATTTTGAAGAATTCTTTCATTTAAGGGAATGTATTACCTACCCGATCCCTACCTTACCAACATTTTTTTTTCTGTAACCCTACGTCTACATTTATTGAGATGCCACATTGAAAATTTCTATATTTGAAGCTAAAGCCTTAAGGTACGTTTGTCTGGTCCTAAATATTGACATTTTTAATAAAAGAATTTTCCCAAACAAATTTTTTTTATTTTTACAATAAGTTAAGACCAGACAAACATACATTAACATATTTTCTTTAATTTTATAAATTTTCAATTTGATATCTTTATAAATGTAGACATAGCGTTACAGAGAAAAAAATGTCGGTAAGGTAGGGATCGGGTAAGTAATACATGCCCTTAAGAGCGTTTTATTGAGGACTTACAGGCGTTTTATAGTAGTCTTTTAGTCGTCTTATGGAGTCCTATGGGAATCAGAAACCTAACCCTTAATTTTACCTAAACCTTATGGGATCTTATATGAGTCTTATGAGATTTTAATGAACGTTTTATGGGAATTTTATGTTATTTTTATTGGGTCCTGTTGGGGTCATTTTGGATCCTATTTGGTCTTATGGTGGTCTTATGGTCTTATGGTAGTCTTATAGTAGTCTCTTTGGTCCTATGGGGTTGAGACCCTAACTTAACCTAACCTAATCTTTTGAGATTTTTAGGGACTTCTTATTTGCGTTTATGGGGTGTTATGGTAATCTTTTGGGGTCTTATGGAATTTTTATCTTTTTAGGGCTTTATGTGGTTTCATTTTGGTCATATGGTGGTCTTATGGGGTTCTAATGATATTCTTGATACAGCGGCAGCGGTGAAATTAAGAGGGACAGTTTATCAATTGGGTCAAAAGGGATGTAGTTTCATCAGGGTCACGTGATTACGGGGGTCAAAAGGGGCGTGTCGTTATGGGGTCACATGATCGGTTGCCATGAAGAAGGACCTAACCTAACCCTTCCCTAACCTAACCTTAAACCTTACCTAATCTAACCTAACCATAAACTTTACGAACCTAACTCTAACCTAATCCTATACCTAACATAACCTAACCTAATTTGGCCCTATTGGGGTCTTATAGGGTTTTATTGTAGTCTAATAGTGGTCTTGTGGGGTCCTATGAGATTGAGACCTTAACCTAACCCTAAACCATACCTAAACCCCATTAGGATCTCTTCATGAGATCACGTGGTTGAGATGCGGTCACGTGATATATATGGGTCACGTGATCGAGAGGGGTCACGTGACCTCCTTGATCACATGATCGAGAGGAGTCACGTCATAACCTCATGAGAGGTTCCGTTTCCTCTTTGGATCACGTGACCTCATGAGGGGTCCCGTTTCCTCTGGAGGGTCCCGCTTCCTCTTGGGGTCCCGTTTCCTCATGAGGAGTCACGTAACCTCATGAGGGGTCCCGTTTCCTCTTGGGTTCACGTGACCTTATGAGGGGTCCCGTTTCCTCTTTGGGATCACGTACTCCCCAAACCGAAACGGGACCCCTCTCTTAATTCCCGATACAGCGGCGGCGGCGAGATCTTTTTCTAATACTAGTTCGCACGCGCGCTTCGCGCGCGCATTTATTTTACTCTAAATAAATGTTATAATTTATGATATTTTATTTCTTCTTTTCTTTTCTTTAAAATTAAGATTTTTATTATTTTAAATACTTAAACATCTTTCAAAGAATAATATACATTTATAAAAAAAATTTCCTAATTGTACAATCTAAATGATTACATACTACAACTAATATTGCTTTTTAATAATAAGGGTGAACCTCTGCTTTCCTTTCAGCTCCGTCTACTTTTGTATACCTTTCCCATTCCCTTCACCATTTCCCTTTACCAATCCACTTTACCATTCCCTTTGCCATTTCCCTTTACAATTCTCTTTACCATTTCCCTTTAACATTCCCCTTTACCATTTCAATATAACATTTGCCTTTACCATTTCCTTTTCCATTCCCCTTCAACATCCCCCTTGCTGTTTCCTTTACCATTCCCCATTTCCACTTACCATTTGCTTTAGCCATTCCCTTTACCATTTCCCTTTGGCATTTCCCTTTACCAATCTCCTTCACCATTCCCTCTGCCATTTCCCTTTACAATTCCCTTTACCATTTCCTTTTGTCATATCCTTTTACCATTGCCCTTTACCATTCCCCTTCACCATGTCCCTTTATCATTCAACGTTAACATGTTCAAAATTTTTTCAGTTTTCCAAATTCAAGTACTCATAACTTCGTAAATAAATTGTCCTCATGAAATCATTAAAAATAACCAACCAGTTGGATAGAACCCTCATATAAAGTATGAAGTTTAACAATTTTTTTATTTGAGAGATAGCAACAAATTTTCTGTATTAACATAGATTTGAAAAATAAATAAATAATATATCATGAAATATAACTATAAAAAAAGACAAACACGCGCACGAACGCACGCGTTCGATTTTATATTGGAAAATAATAAATATCGTGTGATACTATTTTCTGTTTCATACGTTTTAGTACAAAATTTTTGTTAATTTTATTTTTCTCCGCCTCTTTCCTTCATCACCATTTTTATCTATAAAATAATAGCTGTTTAGGTGAAATATCTAAAACCTAATAGTGGCACGTAACTTCCCAACCCTTCTCAACTACGTGTCGGTATATATATATATTACAATTATTATTATTAAATAAACTGTTAATTAATTATTAATTTAATTGTGATAAATTATGATTAACGAAACAAAATTTAAATTAGCGCGCGAACCGATCGATTGTCGAGAAGCACTATCGATACTTACGCGACAACGAATCAGATTGCCGGAAAGGGCGTTAGATTTTTTCGACTTCGACCTCATCATCTTTTTATAATAGGATAGATAGATATAGATATATATTAATATTCTGCATCTGAAAAAGCATAAAATCAAACTTGTTGCATAAACTAAGAATCGTGCGAGAGATAGATCATGGTTCGAGATAATGAAGATGTAGACGGACCTGGGAGGTAAATACGAAAATTAGGGGCGATATTTAGATCATCACCTTTATTCGATTGAATCGTCTAGCAATTTTTGCTATTCATCGGGTACGATTGGTACGGATCTAGCCACCAAACTCAGTATCGTGACACCGATGAACGAGCAGGGAAAACGAGAATTCACTGCTTCGAAAGAACAAAAAAAGGAAAGGGACACTTTTGTAATTCGGATGGTCAATGTCGCAAAAGATCTCTGCGACTCCTTTTACGCGCGGTAGGCCTGAAGATAACTGAGAGGATCTTAGGTTTGAGATTCTCACCGTCCGAGGAGGAGGATGATGCGCTTCGCTTGCGAAACTTGAGGTGCGGAGGCATAGGGGAATCAACACCGGATGTAGGGCGACAAGGTAGGACGACCACACTGCGGGGGCATGTCACGTTCTCCGTGATGCGGGGTTTTCCTTTTTCGGGTGTGAGTTTGATTGGAGATGTGTGGAGGCTGAGTACTTCTTCACTATCAATCACTTTCGAGAGGTTCTCCTTTTCCTCGGTATCGTGTGTAGTTTGAGAAGTGGCAGCTGGGGATACTACAATGTTGGAGGAAGCCCCTTGAAGGGGTGAACGTCTTCGTATCACCTTCTCACACAAGTAGTCCCTCAGGTCGTCAAAGGTGTTAATGGCTTCTGCCGAAGATATTGAGGATAGCGAAAGTTGATCCACGTCCCTGCATCTTTCGCGGCTGTCTTCGTCGTACGCAACTTCGTTCGGCTGTTCGAAGAATTGACCGGGCACGGTCAAGAGAAATCGTCTTTGTTCCTCCAAAGCGGCCCTTCGCTTGGCGTTGATACGCTTACGAAGGTTAGGACGATTTCTTCGTCGAGTCATTGAAGGCCACCAAAATCCCAGGACCCAGCAAATCGAGAGAGACACTATGTGGACGTGTAGGATGGTAACGATGTGGCTGCTATACCCAGACACCGGGGATCGAAACAGATAACTGTGGGTATTGGAACACAGAAGCACAGGAAGCCGTGGCAAGAATTCACTACTGTCGAGACAAGAGGGTAGTTCACCGTTTGTAGAGACCGTGCATAAACTGGAGGTTCGGGCAATCTCCCGTTCGTGACCACTGGTTCGTTCCCGAGAGATTTCACCGGCACTTCACTTAAAACAACCTTTTTTGGGGACACTGTCTCGAAAGGTTCACTTTTAGCCTTTTAGGCTACACGTAGTTTGGCCTTGATCCTCTTGTGTAAATTAGGACGATTCCTTTTCTGCGATTTGACCGGTTCCATGAGATGCGTCGAAAATGCGAAATAAAGGGGAGGCGAAATCACCATTCAACTCCTGGTGAAGGTCCCGTGGGGTCGTAGAAGAGTGGTCGGGTCCTCGGTGATCACAACGAAACTCACCTCCCGGTATCTAAGAGGGCGTCCTAGAACAGCCCCCCCGAGGACTCGTAGGCAGTCTCGTATGATTCCTTAGACCACAGTAACACTCTGCACTAACTCCGACGTGGAACACTCGAAGACCTCACCATATACAAAATCCAAGAAAAAGGGTAGAACAATAATTGTGACACTTTAGTTCTTAACGAATAAACCCTATAGAACACGGGCACGTTGTTACAGCGGCTCAAGTCGAGAGGTTAGCTCTCATGCACAGTGCGGTAAATGTTATAAAACTTCCGAAGATGCGTATCGCTCAGAAACTCGATGAGAACTGGCTGCGACTAACGGACGCTCAGCAAGTTCGCGATGGTGGGGGGAAACCGGAGAATACCGGTTTCGGCTCGCGTATCATTGGTGGAAAGACATTAACCTCGAGCCGTGTGCCGATCAGCGCGCGCATGCTCTATTCAGGGCCGTAAATTTATTAGAATGATTTCTTAATATATTATGAAGGACGAGTTGTCTAAAAGGGAAATATTAAAGAAAAAGGAAATGACAAAGTGTTAGCACGGTGGCGTGCGACAAAGACCACCTGCAGAATTTTCCGAAGCTTTTGGAGCAAAATCTGCATCTTTGATAATCTTCGAGTTTTCGAATTCGAAAGAGGGGAAATGAGAATGAAGGAGAACTTGGTTGCGCGTGCAAAGAGAGTCGGCCTCCTACTCTTAGTCCAAGATGTAACATGGCTGTTACTTGGGTTGCCTGAGTGCAGGCGTGGGGGCGGGGCCCGAATCGGCGAGCAGCGGTGCTGCGCATCGTCGTTCGGCCACCTCGCTCTCTTTCTCTTGGGATTTCGGAGCGAGCACACGTGAGCGAGTCAGCTGTGGCGTGACGATTTCTAGCGGGTGATTTTCTGTCTGGTGTTACGACGATTCCCTTTTCTGTACTTTTGGTGAGGTTCGACCGGCGTGATATACGGTAAATAAAGTGCTCTTATTGTTTTTATGTCTGGTCTAATTACTTCTCGCCCCATATGGCAGTTCCTTTCCCCTTTTCCTCCCAATAACTGCATAATCAAATCCCGATTATAAAAAACACTCTAATAAGGACAGTCAACTCTAATGGTGGGGGTAAGGCAGTCGTGAAGTTCGAAAATATGATCAGGGGAGGGCGGAGTTCTGGTCCACGGTATACCTGCGTCATTTCACGCAGTTTGTTTTTGTTTTGCGCATCAACAGTTGCATTGATTTATTGCCCGAGTAGATTTTGTAAATCTAGCAGTGGGAAAAAGGAAAATGTCACAATATTTTCATTTCCTGACAAGGTACGAATAAATATTTAGTTTAGATACTTTTTGCATAAAACAAAGAATTCAAAATCTGACTTCAAAAAATAATATTGTAATTTTAATGATTATTATTTTATGATATTTTAATTTTCACTGATTGCTTGAGAAATTTATATTTATAATTTTATTTTTATATTTTTTTAACTACTTAAAGTAACATTGACATTTATAGTATGATAATTTACTCTCTTTAATTTTTTTCCACGATACATGAATATACAGACGAATTCAAATAATTCTGTATGCGCAGTGTGTTCTATTCTGGGATTTTTGGTGCAGCCTGATCGGTCTTATTCCTAGGTTCCGCCCACAGCTGTTCACGTTTTCTCGCTTCACCCCCACCATCGGAGTTGACTGTCCTTATTAGAGTGTTCTTTCTTAGTCACACGGACATAGAGGTCCAGTTGAGCGCGTCGGTCGGCGTTTCAAATCTGCGATCACTGCTCGGTGGGTCTCGCGGCGAGACCCACCGAGACTCTCGCCCAGCTGAACTGAAGAATTGTTCTTCTACGGATAGACTTATAGAAATCAGCCTGTAATGGCTGACCGGTGGGCGTAGAGTGGGGGTAGACGCTCGAAAGACTCGGTAGCGAGAGTCTGGAGTAAGAGTGGGGACGATGGTTAGTAACGAGAGTCGAATGAAAATGTGTGCTTGCGGTACGCATACGTGTGTAACCTCTCGTTACACATATTTGAACCACTTTCAGTAATTTTTAAAATTAAAAATAATGTAAAATAAATAAGTTACGCCGAATCCCTGAGAGGTCCAAAAAAAGGGCATTTTCGGTGTCCATAACTGGTTAAATTTTGCAGCAGAGATAGATGTGTTGTTCCGGTAATTTGTTTAAAGCATTCTGCGCACGTTATTGTCTGAACCCGAAAACCATGTTTTTAAGAATGTCTATATGTCTATCTGTCTGTGTCTTCCGGTAAATTTTAGTTTGTTAGTACGATAATTTTGAAATGAATTTACAGATTGGATTGGCCTTTGTACTATCTTATTGTCCTAAAATGAAGGTCAAGTTAGTTAGCCAGATAAGGCTCCAGGCTTGGAACTTTGTCATAATTCCCATTTGACCGAATTTCATATTATCGAATCAAAAATTGTTCTAATTTTTATGCTCTATACTTACACCCGAATTTTCTTTTGGTCTAATTTCTAATTGTCCGAACACAATTTAACCAAATATCTGTTTTCTCTATTTTACATTTGTCCTAACTTCAATTTCCCAAACTAATAATTTAATCTAAGTTTTTTTTGATCGAATTAACATTTGGCCTACCTTCTTTTCATCCTAATTTGCATTGAACTGCATTTCTGTTTGCAATAATTATCGTTAGTCAGAATTTCTGTTTAATCTTCCGAATTTAAATTGCTCGCGCATTTCACTTGGGAGGAATACGTTTTCAAGACGTCATATAAGGATACCTTACCGGCTGTGCATGAATCGGAAACTTAGGTCGAGAAATGAGTGTACGCCAGTGTATTACAAATTATTATTCGATTAAAAGGAAATTCTAATGATAATTATGGCAAACGGAAACAAGGTGAAATGAAAATTACAGTGAAAAGAAAGTAGACCATATTTCTTCGAGCAATCAAAAATTATGTTAAATAATTATAACGGTGACATTGAAGTTAAGAAATTAGGGTTGTAACGGTTTTTTATAAATTAACAGGAAATCAAATATAAATCAGGGTAACTCAAAATCATCTATTTCACACCTAATTAAACATAAAAAATTAAAATTGAAATGCCTGCCCCCAAAATCAAGAGGTTGAAGAAAATACTCGCATTTGATACGCTCTTAACTCTTACAAAAAACTTTCACACCCACAAAATTGGGAATAATTTCAAACAGAAATACAAATGCAAAAAAAGATAATACAAAATCACAACTTATCGCATTTCACGAAGCCAGTCTACAGTCTCGATCCTCCCAATTCGTTTCTAATTCCGAAAAAAGAACGTCCCTATTTATTTTTTTTATTTTGATTAAAACACGTGCCGGATTTGACTTGAAGTTTCCCATGTAAATTGCATGGGGAAAAATCACTTTTTGAAGTTTTTGGAATAATATTTCAGGGTTTAGGAATAAGTGACGGGAGATTATAGAAACTTATAGAGAAATATCCACCAAAGAATTTCATGTATCACACATATGGGTTTTGCGCTCCTAACACACCCCCAGGGGGCCTTGAAAACTACCCTTAAAAGCTAAAATTACCATTTTTCATGAAATTGACGTTCTGAGCACTTTATCCTCGTTGTTTTTCTTAATAATTATTATTAGTATTAATCTATTGAAATATTTATTAACATTGTTTAATAAATCTTTAATTATTTAAACAAATATCATTTGTTTAATTCTTTTTTTTTAATTTCGTTTTTTATCATAAAAATGTTTGCTATTGGTCTAATGGTATATTGATACAACATTAGTTAGTTAATTTTCAAATATTTAAACAAATAACATTTGTTTAAACATTTTTTTTTTGAAAATTCGTTTTTTATTATAAAAATGTATACAATTGGACTATACTGGTATATTAATAAACATTGTTTAGTAAATTTCAATTATTTACACAAATTCCATTTGTTTAAAAAAAAATTTGCCAAGAAAATTTTTTTTATTAAAAAATTACTGCGTACATACTGAAATGTTGATTAACATATATTAATCAATGAATAATTGTTTAAATAAATTCGCATAAATAAATTCATCTACAAGTAATTCTTTATTTGTAACTAATAATAATCATGGAACATTTATTATTAAACTAACCATAAGTTTTTTTAATATGTACATTTAATTTGCTGAAACAATCCTAATGGGTTTAAACAATTTCTTCCCAAGTAATACATAATTGTGTTATAATTATATTATATAATTACATTTTTGCATTCTGTAATTTTTTCTTTTATTATCTACATTTTTACAACTACAGCTTGGTATATTACTATATGTCGCGAGATAATGTAGTTTTATTGCAATCGGGGAAGTTTTTGTTATACTCTTTAACTACATGTAGTAGAAATTGTTTCTGATTTTCATCTCTAGGTATTATACTATTAAAATCAGAAATCAATTTTACAGCTCTCTCTGCAACGCCGTTGACTACTTTTATTTGGGAAACAATTTGTTGTCCTTTTTTGTACGCTTCATTTCCCATCCAGTTGGAAGCTAATAATTTTTGTTAAAAAAAAAATTAGAAAAAAATGTTATAAACAAATGGAATTTGTGTAAATAATTGAAATTTACTAAACAATGTTTATTAATATACCAGTATAGTCCAATTGTATACATTTTTATAATAAAAAACGAATTTTCAAAAAAAAAATGTTTAAACAAATGTTATTTGTTTAAATATTTGAAAATTAACTAACTAATGTTGTATCAATATACCATTAGACCAATAGCAAACATTTTTATGATAAAAAACGAAATTTTCAAAAAAAAAACATTAAACAAATGATATTTGTTTAAATAAATAAAGATTTATTAAACAATGTTAATAAATATTTCAATATATTAATACTAATAATAATTATTAAGAAAAACAACGAGGATAAAGTGCTCAGAATGTCAATTTCAAGAAAAATGGTATTTTAGCTTTTAAGGGTAGTTTTCAAGGCCTTCTGGGGGTGTGTTAGGGGTGCAAAACCCATATGTGTGATACATGAAATTCTTTGGTGGATAGTTCTCTATAAGTTTCTATAATCTCCCGTCACTTATTCCTAAACCCTGAAAAATTATTCCAAAAACTCCAAAAAGTGATTTTTCCCCATGCAATTTACATGGAAAACTTCAAGCCAAATCCGGCACGTGTTTTAATCAAAATAAAAAAAAAATAGGGTCTTCCTTTTTTCGGATTTAGAAACGAATTGGGGGGATCGAGACTCTGTAGCATTGAAAACATTTTTGCACTGCATTTTTGGACCACCCTAGTGTTTACTCAGATGACCAAAAGACAAGAGGCCATAACAAACAAAAACCACTCTATAACACAAATTACAAGTCCTTCTATTATATAACACTGGCTAAATATATCTATTTCAATAAATCAAAATTAAACAATGACTTTTCCTTTACCTTTGGAATAATTCGTTCGTCATTATCCCAATTATGGTTCCAAAAAGGCCTTTACTCGGCACACAATATACCAATAATAATGCCAAACCTGGGCAATTATACGAGACAACTATACAAGTAGCGACAGGAGAATTGTCAAAATGGAAAAAGAAGGCTCTGTACCTTCGCAGCTACTTTTATTAATCGCTCTCTCCCACCTCATCCCGACCCACACGCCTCATTAGTCTCTTCGATTGGCTTGTCGCGTCATTCCCCTGACTTAAAAACTCTTCGCGCGCTTTACAGCTTTTCTTCTGGATCTAAATGCGCAATTATCTCGCAGGCTTTATGTGAATTCCATAATATGTGGATTCGATAATATGAAATTTAGTCAAATGGGAATTATTAGAAATGGAATTTGAGGAATATTCATGCAACTCAGTTTATCGAGATTTTTTCAAACTTCGCGAGTATCTATGATACTCTATATTGAATAAAATTCCTTGAAGGATTATCTGCAATAATAACAAAAGCATACAAAGAAAAAATTTCTTGTTACAGAAAGGTGATCCATATACCCGTACGTTTTTCGGCACGCTGAGTCTGAACCTAATGTCCGTTTACCTCCACCACGTCATAATTTAGGTCAATTGAAGGTCAAATCGACAAAAAAATTTTTTATTAGAAATGACCACCATTCCTAACGCTTTTCACAGTAAAAACAGTCTGAAATTTATGCTAGACTTGTTTTAATTTTTGTCTGAAATTAAGTCAGTAACTTGATTTAATCATGAAAATAGTATTTTAAAAAATCCTTCAGAGTCTTGAAAAAAAAAATAAGCCATGAATTGGGCTGAATTTTAGACTATTGGTTTTAAAAAAAGATTGAATTGTCTTGACTTACTTCGAGCTGTAAAAAAAACTGTTTTTCAGTCCTCGAAAGTTTGAATTTGTGACTTCACTCGCGGCTCCCTCTCCCTCTATACGACACCATTTGCATAATTTGCTTTTGCATCAAGTTCGTGCGACAAGAATCGAATGTGACACGTGTAATATCTGATGTTAATCCTACCAGATAATATAGTTTAATATATTATATAAGTGTGCTTATATTTACTATTTTTGAATCTTCAAGTTTACATTTTTAACAGTAAGTACCTCACATCCCAGTGGACAAAAAATATATTGAAAGAAGTTTTTAGAACCTAAAAACGTCCTATGTTTTGAAAGCAAACACACAAGAATAAGACAAAAAAGTTTGTTTATTAATATGGAAATATAAACACAATGTCTTTGTTTAAAATAAAAATACTTTAGTACAAATTGTTTAAATATAAATTCGAATTTATATTTAAACAATTTAAGTAATCTTGACAGCTGTATTTTATATTCAGATTAGGTCTTAATTAAAGTCCATATTCTGGTTGACGATCGGTAAATAGTCTATTGAGGGTCCGGATTTCAGCCCATTCTCTGACTTGCAGTTCAGTTTCAGTCTTTTTAACGGCTGAATGCCAGACCGATAACCGTCTTATTTTTGGACTATTATCCTTCGCTGAATTTAAGCGGACATGGTCTATTTTCGTTTACATCTTAAATCAAAACCGTACTTGAGCTTAAAATCAGACTTTGTTTTTACTGTGTTGGGGTGCCTGAATCCGAATATGAGATCCACTTGACCCTATTGAATCACTATCAAGATCAATTCAAGGTCAAACTGATAAATATTGCAAATTTACGTTGTTATATATAAAGTTTATATGGTATTGAAAATTTAAAAAAATATGGTTGTGTGAGACCATAATGATATGTTTTTGGGGTCTCTGAATCCTAATTCGAGGACCATTTGACCCTATCGAATCACTATCAAGGTAAATTCAAGGTCAAATCGGTAAATATTGCAAAAAATGGATTTTTGATTGCAGGTTCGGAAAGGACGAGTAATTTTTTGTTCAGATATAAAATAAAACAACTTTTTTCAGTTTTCAATTTAATATTTTTTTTCCAATATCCTAATTTTTCTTCGTTGCTTCCTCATAGAGAAAGCTTTCTAGTGGTGACAAAATCCAGTTTCCTAAAAAAGGTTTTTTTGAACATATTTCAAGGGCAAAATATCTAATATGATGATCTGAAAAAATGTCCGGATGTATAGGTATGTGTGTGTGTGTGTGTATGTGTGTCACGATCCAGCAATTTCTTGCAAACGCGTAGAGATAAATTGATGAAATTTTGCATAGTTATTCCACTATATACCTAATTGAATATTTATTAAGGGTTTCACAAAATATTTAATTTTAAAAGTTTTATGTACTTTAATAATTTTCGTAAAATTAATTTTTCCCCTATAACTTCTCAAATATTGAAAATTTAAATCTGGTGTACGGGAAATTAATATTCCCTTCATCGAGACGAATCGATTGACCTATACGATTAATGCATTTCATTAAAAAATAAGGAAGTTATGTTTAATTATAATTTTGAAAGTTAATATTTCGCTCTAAGTTTTCAAATAATCAAGATTTTCAGTTGACGTAAGGAAAATGAATATTCTTTATGTCGAGACGAATCGATTGACCTGTATGATGACTGCATTTAATTGAGAAATATGAAAGTTATGGTTAATTGTATTTTTAAAAAAGTAATTTTTCGACTATAATTTCTGAAATAATTAAAATTTAAAGCTGATGTAAAGAAAATGATGATTCTTTGTATCTAGACGAGTGAATTCACCTAAACGATTAATGCATTTTATAAAAAAATAAGAAAGTTATGCTTTATTGTAATTTTCGAATTTGAATTTTTTGAATATAACTTCTCACGTAATCAAAATTTAATGCAGATTTAAAGAATACTTAATGCTTCCTCTATGAGGAAGCAAATCATATTTGCTTACAGGAAGCAAAGTGCTCATTTAATGAGTACAATAGTTGATACAACTTGACAGCTAGTTTTATTTTTTCACCTTTCTTGTAGCGACAATATATAAAAGCATAAAAAAAAATAAAACAATGAACTGTTAAATTGTGAGAAAGGTCTTTGTCCAAGGATTTGACAAACTGTTTTATTAGATCAAGTTTACTATGAAGAGGCGGAAACAAAATATTTGAAGGATCTAGTAAAGGGTCACGCATTATATTTTTGTATCTGGAAAAGAAATCTTCTCATTTTGACAAATCTTTTTGTTTAGTATGATTCATGTATGCCTTCCTCGTGGGCGTGCCAACTCAACCCTGGTTTCCATCTGAATTTTATGGAAATCAGGGTTAGGTTGACATGTTTGGGGGGGGGGGGAAGGCATACATGAATTTTACTGTATGTAGTGTTTCTTCCTATCTCTGCTATCCCAAAGACACAAAAAACAGGAACTTTTAGTAAAACCCGATTGTTGTCCCAAAATCAGAGTGGAAATTTTAAGGTCCCCGCAAACTTTTCATTGGTGTTCAGTATACTTAATTTTGTCCCAGAATGTCAAACAATTTTCTTCATCCCTGGTAAAAAAATTCCGAAACTTTTTTTCTCTATTTCGATAAACGTAAGCTTTAGTTCCCTTAGACAACAAGTATATAAGATCGTCTTGTTCCTCTTGATCAAGAGTTTGTGGAGTCTTAGGATTCAGTACAAAGTTACTAATCCCTGCAGGTATATATTCTTCTTCGTTCGTATCACTGTCACTATCTCTTTCAATGGCTGAGCTTTCCCTGCCACTTTCATCGGCTATGTTTTCAGTAACATCCATAGGCTCAATAATGTTTTCAGTGATATCCATAGGCTCTTGACTACTTTCCAAAAAATCTCGGAGACTATAGCGAAGAACAGGGTGAACAATTTCAACAAGATATTAAGAGAATGGAACGTCACTATCAAGGAAGATGGAATGTAAATAGTATGACAGATGTTTGTTAGTCGCTTAAGAGGTAAAAACAGCCAGACGCTTTGAAAATAAAAAGAAATCCTCTGCATAGATCTTTCGAAGAGAAAAGAATTCATCACAAAAGAAAAAAAGAGTGACCTATCATAGACCTTTCTCACAATTAAACAGCTCATAGTTCTTTGTTTTATTTATTTCTTTATTATAACAACGTAAATAACCTCTGACTGACCTATGAAAGAAAGGTGAAAAAAGATTTTAAAAAAATTGGAAAATTGAAAATGGGAAAAAAAATTTGAAAATTAAAAAAAAAAATTAAAATCGAAAACTGAAAAAAAATTATTTTATATCTGGACGTAAAGTTTCCCGCTCTTTCCGAATCTGTAGTAAAAAATCAATTTTTTACAATATTTACCGGTTTGACCTTGAATTGACCTTGATAGTGATTCGATAGGGTCATGTAGACATCAGATTCGGACTCAGCGTGCCAAAAAACGTAGGGGTATGTGGGTCACCTTTCTGTAATAAGATGGATCTGACGTTTGTGACACTGAGTGACACGGTGGGACGAGGGGGTCAATGACGTATTATATGTACGAATCCAAACGTGTGGTATATTTTAGAGATATTTAGTTTTTTTACAAAATCACTTGATAAATATTTAGTATACATTGAAAAAAACCATGCACATTAGTTTTTTTTTGTTCGTTATTCGTTATTCGTAAATTATTAATCGTATAAAATTTGTTAATAACGAATAAACGAATAACGAATAAGGAATATGAAGTAAATAAACAAAATCGAATGAACTGTCATTCGAATAGAAGTTATTAGTTATTGGTGATTAAGGGGTAACACCACTCTAGGATTTTGAAAGAATCGACTTATTTTTTCTTAGCTTAAACAGTACTTTAGAGTCTTAAGAACAATACCCACTTGGTCCTATAGCAAAAAAATTTTAACATGTTTAATTTTCAATTTTCCCGAAGCGCCTTGGAGTTTTTATTTAGCATACTCGTCCGCCATGTTGGGTCCGCCATTTTCTTTATCAAATTTTTTACACCGGATTCGTATTGAGAGACACCAAACACCCATGAGCAATAGAATTTGGCCCATTTTATAAATATTTTATTCGGAATGTGGTACCACTTTGCATTTCTCCTCTATGCACTGAGCGAAGGATACCCGACTGACCGTGGCGGGCACCACACTGATTGGGGTGCTTGTACTTTTTTTCCTTTTCTCCACAATGAATCTGGTAATAGCCTCAATCATCGTGGCTAGCAGCTCCCCAACCAGTGTGGTTCTCGCCTCAATGTGCCGCACCTGAACAGTTGCGGCGCCTACTCGAATCACTTGAAATTCCAAGGAGAGTTGCGCGCGCAACCATCTCTGGCGCAACTATCAAAATAATAACGTAACCTTTTGATTTTTTCTACGCCGGTTTATAACGTGAACGTGAATTACAGTGAACTGCAGTGAATTTGAAGCCAATCTGACAGTAAGAACTCTTAGGAATGTGAACATAATAATAAGGACTTTTTAAATTGAAAATGTAGTTATAGAAATATATTATTGTATAATAATTATATAGAAATTGAAAAGATATCATTTTCGAAATTTCAGTTTGTTATTATTTGTTATTATTTTGATAGTTGCGCCAGAGATGATTGCGCGCGCAACTCTCCTCGGAATTTAGAATTGTGGTGAGCACCACACTGTTTGGGGAGCTAGCCACGATGATTGAGGCGATTACCCGATTCATTGTGGAGAAAACGAAAAAGAGCAAGTTCCCCAATCAGTGTGGTGCCCGCCACAGTCAGTCGGGTATCCTTCGCTCAGTGTGTGCTTGTAAATCTTTAAACGCATTTTTCTCGAAACGGCATTTTTCAAACTGGGCGGACTCATTACTCGAAAACAAATGCATGAATCGACTTCTAATTTTTACAGTAGCTTCACAAATAGATTTTCTAGAGAAGTACGTAGCCGTTTTCTGATTTGATGTTAATTGCATTTATTATAAACAATTTACTGCTCTTTTTTTGGCAAAAAATGCATTTTTTTGAAAAGTGCACCATTTCTATATAGTTTAAAAAAAACTTTGGTTTTTATTCCAGGTCTCACAGTTTTCCAGATACGAGTCCACCCGCGGAGCACCTTTTCAAAAACACTTTGCCGGAGATTAGGTGTATCGCCGCCATTTTATACGAAAAAAATAAAAAAATTTTTTTTTTCATACTTTAATATGTGTTAAATAAACCCTCTAAAAATAAATTCTATTCCTTTTCCCATACTCCCAAAATAAATTGTCAAAATTAGTCTTCTTTTTCGGCCGCTAGAGTGGCCCTTAAATGTTGCTCTTTTGTTTTTATTCTCCAAGCGTTAATCGAATTTGATTTCGCCCAACTCTAATTTAAAACTTCCGAATAGCTTATGTCATTTAAAGCCAATTTAATTTTCTGCTGTCCTCAAACATGGTTTGCTGAACAGTAATATCAAACCAACGTTCATTATATTTTCACGTTCGATGCATTAAGTATTAATTAATTTCATTTTACTGAACTGCAAATGAAAATTCAACCTATATGTCCCTAACTCAAAGAACCCAGTTTACTGAACTAGCTTGAGTAAAATTTCCCGTAGTATTTTTCTCGAAAAATATGAGATATGAGGTATATGAGTTATATAGAGGCTACTTAAAAATATTTGCTTACATAATTACGTTAATTGTTCCACTTACCCTCTAGTCCCATAAATGCATTAGGATCGATGTGAGTTATCTGATTACCGTCCAACTCTAAAGAGTTCAATAGCGTTAAGTGGCGAAATACGAGACCTGGCACTTCTCGAAGTTGATTGTGAGCCAAGCCTAATGAGTCCAAGCTTTTTAAACCTGAAAAATGCATGATTCCATTAAACACCGTGTAACTTAAGATTTATAAAATTGAAGGAATATTATAAAGAAAAAACCTATAATTAGTAAACATTAAAATCATAATAAAAATTTGTACAAAATTTTATTTCAGTGTATTACTTTAAAACTGCAAATATAACAGTGTTTCAAAATTAATTTTTATTTCTATGTCTTATTTGACGCTCAAAATGTATTGGTGTTAAATAACTGAAGTAAAAAGAAAAAGTTAAAGTTTCTCATACACTTGAAATCTATGGTAATTTATTTTTCATTTCGAATGGCGCAAGCGTTATGAATTTTTCAAACATTTTTTTAAGGGGACTTGTCTGTCTAAGGATTTGAAAAAATCGATTTTTTTATTACATTTTCTGAAAATATAATACTTCAAAAATATTCTTTCGAAGTTTCATGAAGATATATATATGTATATATTTTTTTTCGTGTTTTAAATACAAAAAAATAGACACAATGAACTAAAAGTCAAGACTTACTCTGTGTGTAAAAAATCTCAACATGTTAGCTTCTTCAACACTGCATCTAGACGTTCTTTAAAACGAAAATTAGAATAGTTTCATTTAGGGGTAGAGAATTAAGGAATGCGCGCGCATGGTATTGCCAACTGTCGAATGTTAACTTCATTCCCAGGTTCCGTGTTTTATCGAATGAAGTGAACATTCGACAGTTGGCAATAAGATGCGCGCGCATGAATGTACGTCTTATGTTTCATTGTGTCGTTATGTAGTTACATAAACGACGTAAGAAAAATCCTATTGTAGACGGTCCATTATGCCAGTGAGCACGGAAGCGTAGTAGCAGCGCTCTCGAAGAGTTTAGCCATCACGCGCATTAAAGGACTATACGACATCTAAGAGCGCGCTGACCGTACATGCCGTTTGTATCCCTCCTGTTCTTTTTAGTATAACTACCGCGCCACTCACGCAGCACAGTTACTACTCTAGCATGATGGCGCTGGCTGCGCACAGTGCTCGCAGATTTGAAACGAGACGAACTTGACACAATGAAAGGTCTATGTCCGTGTGAAATAAGTAGGAGATCGTAATGATTGCGCGCGCAGCAAATTCTCCTCTTCTGAGTTTGAAAACCCGAAGATGTACGATTGCCTTCGGAAAACTTCGGGCGGTCTATGCTATTTATATCTCCTAGATTTACATATGAAGGGAAATTGAAGAAATTTCGATTTTAATATTTCGATGCGTTTTGATGTTGAGGTTAGGTTCTTCAGGTGGAGAATATTAATATTAATACTATTATATATATTATTAATGTTAATATTAGGATTATATTATATTAGAATAAATTAAAATATTCATTTATTTCTATTTGGATCTGCAAATTGAATTAAATTCAAGAAATTGGTTATTTTAATGATTTGAATATTTCGCGCGATTCTTATATACGTAGATTTTGAGGTTCTGTTTTTTCAGCAGTAAAATATTTTAAATGTGATATTAATATAAATAATAAATACTACTATATATAATTAGTGTTTATTTTATAATGGTATTCTATTCTGATTCAATTTATACC
>UCOK01018974.1:0-20611 GCA_900474325.1 Synergus umbraculus
GGGTAAGGTTAATTCGACAAGAAAAAGGCCTATTTTCAAGAATTTTTTTATAAGATACAGGTAATTTTTATTTATTTTCGTAATATGCAAATAGTTGTACAACTGTTAAACTATGTTTTCCTAAATTTTTATTTTTATTTAGAAAAACATAGTTTAACAGTTGTACCTATAAAATTTCTTTAAAAAGATAAAATAGTTATTCTTATGAAATATTCTCTTGTCATCCCTTAAGGACAAATACCAAACTATGACGTCACAAATTACCGATCGGACAATGTATGTATTTCTATTTCACCTTCTTATTTTTAACTAAGTAAAATATCTCCTTGAAAATTTGAGAAATGAAAGAAAATATATTAGCCGACCGCTGTCTGGTACCTTGGAGCTCATATTTTGCATTAAAAATATATTTTTCAGAAATTTTTTATGTCCAGTATCCACTATAGCAGACCATATGATGATTTACAAGGATTTACAAAGATTATGTGGTCTGCTACAGTGGAGATGGAAAATTAATGAAAAATATACTTTTCATGCAAAATACGAGCTCCAAGGGACCAGGCAGCGATCGGCTAATATATTTTCTTTCATCTATCAAATTTTCAACGAAATATTTTACTTAGTTTAAAAATAAGAAATTGGAAAAGAAATACATTGACCGGTCGGTAATTCGTGACGTCATAGTTTGGTATTTGGCCTTAAGGGCGATGGAATCTGAAAGTAAAAATTGTCAAAAAAGATTACAGTGAATTGCAGAATATCTCTAGCAGGAATCAATATTTAGTTTCTTCCATAATGGAAGTCAAAATGTTCGCCGTTTCTGACTGGAAATAATTACACGCTATTTTGGGACTATAAAAGTGAGTTTTCGAAAAACTGGTGATCAAGCGCCCCTTATTCATTTCTTCTCTCTATTTTTTACTATCAAAAACCTCTACATTTTCCCTCTTTTTCCTTTGTCACGGAAAATTCAAATCCATCTGAAAAGTTGACAGAATTAGACAGGCGCGCAACAAGCGTCTCAAAACAGTGGGAGTCGGGAGCCACCCTACACATTAAAAATCAATAAAAACTAGGGGTGCCATTGTGAGCTCACATTCTCATCACAATATGCGCGCTTTCATTCGTTTATAAACCTTTATTTAAATTTCTTAAGGTGCTATCGACCTTAAGGAACACATTCTCATCATAGACATTTATAAGTTAGAAAATTAATTATTAAAAAAATAATCGTATTAATCATCGTATTAAAAAATGTTCAAGGGAGAATTTGTAGATCTTTTAAAGACCAATAATTATGTTCTGATAATATTCTCTATATCACACGTTATTTGGCTCAAAATTCGAATTTTCGATTTTTCAAGAAAATTCAGAAAATCCTCACGTGAGTCCTGTACGGTGTTCAAAAAAATATATTTTTCATCCTTTGACTCTTTTTCATGTCGTTATTTGACTTTAAATTAAATTTTTTTTTCAAATTTTCAAAATGCTCTAACTTTTTTAATTTTCATCAAAAATGACTGGCCAATGAACTCGGCCTTCATTTTAAGACACTAAATGTGAGTACGAAAGGCCAATCCAATCGGTTAATTCCTTCGAAAGTAATCGTGAACGAAAGATAAAAATCTACACACACACACCCACACACAGACAGACGGACATATTGGTAAAACCATGTTTCTCGGGTTCAGGGGGTCACAAAACGTGAAGATTTAACAAAAAATGAGGGGATCAAATTTTACACAAATATAATACATTCTCTCTGATGATAATGTAAAAAGAAAAAGAACAGATTATAACCCCTCAAAAAGTGCGTTTTTTTTTGTGGAATTGTATTATCCTTCTAATAATTTCGACATCCATGCAAACTGCAAGTAGGTATACTCGAATTACTATCTGGGTGTCCTAACCCCGTTATTGTTGCGCCCTTGGGATCTGAGTTTTTCTGCATGAGAAATTTTCAAATTCCATCAGCCTTAAGGGGCTATACTAGTTTCTCATTTTCAAAAAATCGATCTTTTTTCTTTTGCATTTTTCCATAGCTAATCATCCTAAAAATAAGTACCCAAAATTTTAAATCGATATCTCGAATAGTTTTTAAATGGGAGCACTTCAGAGCGGCACTGTTCATTAGCGCTAAGATAATTGCAAGCTAGAAAACAAACAAACAACATGTTCAAAAAAATTTTTTAAACGAATGAAAAACCTTCATACAACTATAAAAAAGGTTCCAAAGCAAAACAGGTCATCAAATCGCACAAAAGGAAGAGAAAATTTACCGCAAATCAAATCTGCGTTGAATTTTTAAATGTGTTTTTATCAAAACTGCATTTTTAAAATCGGGTGACGACGTAGCTCAAAAATTAATCATCCGATCAACTTCAAATTTTTACACAGTCTTTATTATATGTTTCTACAGAGGATGAACCTCCAACTATTTGTTATATAAAAAATTACAACTTTTATAAACAAAAAACGAGCGTTTTTTAAGCAAAAATTGAAATTCTTTTTTTTTCAAAACTACGCCATTTTTATAATTTTTAATATTTTCAAAAGCTAGATGTCCATCCTCTAGAGAAACCCATGTAGTTTACTAAAAAAAATTTTTTTTTCGAGCACCAGGCATGACCGACACCGTTACCTGTATTTCAACTTTTTTTAAAGGACCTTTGCAGTTCGCCTTGTATCTCCGCCTTCAATGAATATTTTTTGACGAAAATTTTATGATAAATACGTGAAGACATGTACAATATACTGCAAAAATTTTAAAAAGATTAAACGTGTAGTTCTTTTTTTTTTAAATCTTCAAAAATTGCTGTTTTATTCGTCCGAGAAACTAGCATAGCCACTTAAATTGCAGAACCCTCAAAACTCCTTTAAAAAAATTCTGAAAATCGCTTAAAAGTTTTTGAAATGTTAATAGCTCTTTAATATTTTTATAATTATTGATTCCATATTTTATAATTTGCATTCAAAATTATTGTGTTCTAAAAAGTAAGAAGTGAAGTATTAATAATTCTATTACATATTAATTATCTATAATCGTTATTAATTTTAAATGTTATATATTATAAATTGATTTAATAATTGTTAATATACTTTACATATTATATTCAAGCATGTATTAATTATCAAATAGTTTTTATTTCTCTTTTTAGAGTAGTTGAGAAGCTCTACTTACATTGCATCCGTCAAGAAAAGTTCCAAGCTTCTTTGCACCGGCAAGTGAAATGCTATCCAAAAACGTAATATAAAAATTTGTATCAGAATCTCCAGAAGTTTCTGCTTGAATTCCACTTGCAGAGCTCGTGCTGTTTATTCTAGTAATCGAACTTAACGCCACAGATTCATCCACAATTGCATTTGAATTATCGAAAGGTATCGCACTTAAGCATGAGAAGTTGATAGTTGCATTCGCTAATAATATAAAACAAAAAAAAAATTAAAACATTCTATTCGTCTTACATAGCATATATGTTATTTTACTTCGGGGCAGTCCATATACCACGTGGATAGTTTAGGGGGGCGGGGGCAAAATTCCACGAGGGTGGGTCAGGGGGAAGAGGTAGAATTCACGTTGACATATTTTTCATGAGTCAGGAAATGAGACAGGCTACACTCGAGATATATTCTACGCAAATAATACCTCATAAAATATTAAAAGTCCACATGGACAGAGTAGGGAAGAAGGAAGTTTTCGGAAAAATTCCACATCTGTCCACAAGGGGAGAGACAGTCACAAACAGGTGAAAAATTATTCACGTGGTACATGCATGTCCCCTTCAGTCATCACAATACCTAGTTTTTTTTATCATAAAAAAGAGGTTGCGATTATATCAAAAATTATATCGATTCGATCTATCGTAATCTGAAACCACATTTTACAAGATTTCAAGTGATTTTAAAATAATTCAGAAGAGTTTCAAGAGTTTCAAGTAATTAAAAATATTTTTTAAGGACTTTAAGGGAGTTTAATCGATATTATAAAATTTCAGAGGATTTGAAAAGAATTCTAAAGAATTGAAGTCCTAAGTACCTGTATAAAAATTAAGTTAAATACAATTTTCTGCAATTCATTATTATAAATGAATGTTGTATCTCTAAAAGTTTGGAGTTATAGCCTGCGGAAGTGATATTTTAGTGAATAATTTTCTATTTTACTTAACAAATTTTAGATTTTGGGTAACAATTTTTTTTCTATGCATATCTGATGAAAGTTGGCAGTAAATAAATTAAAGTATAATAGACTCAATTTTGAGTAAATTTAAAAGAAATCAATGCTCTAGAATTAATAGGACCCAAATTGTGGCCTTCTGAATATGATATTATAGAAAGATATTATGTTACTTTAGTTGATTGATTATTTAATTAAAAATGCTGACCTCAAAATTAAAGTCCCCATTTTACTCAATTATTAATAAGTTTAAAAATCGTTCCACTCTGTACAGGTTTCTGTTTTAAAATAGAAATGAGCCTGCAGACCAAAAAATATCTATTTTTAATACTCTTTGTGTAAAACAAGGAATTAAAAATTATACCAAAAACAAAGCTTCCCCTATGACGAAGCAAAAATTGAATTTTTTCCTTTTTTAAAAAAAATATTAATGTTAGAAATTTTTTCGCTCCGTACCGATAATTCAATTTGAACAATGAATGACAGATGTACCAGGGTGGCTACAAGATCCAGTTTTTTATATTCCCTGACATTTCCCTGATTTAAAAAAAATCGGCTAGCTTTGGGAGAATATTCTCATCAAACATAGCGCTTTTGCACCCTTCGGAATACTTGAACTCGTTCACCACCCTTTATATATATCAGCCCCGTGCAACGGTCGTTTATGTGTATTAGGGTGGTTCAAAAAGACTTTTTTTTCTTCAGAGTCTCGATCCCCCCAATTTGATTCGAAATCTGAAAAAAGAAAGGTCATATTTTTTTTTAATTTTGATTTTAATACATGCCGGTTTTAACTTAAAGTTTCCTATATAAGATGGATGAGGTAAAATTACTTTTTGGAGTTTTTGGAATAATTTTTCATGGTTTCGAAAAATGTTACCGGAGATTATAGAGGCTTGTTGAAGACTATCCAACAAAGAATTTCCATGGGGGTGTTTTAGGGGTGTCAAACGCATAGGCATGGTACATGAAATTCTTTGTTGGATAGTCCTTCACAATCCTCTATAATCTCCCGTAACATTTTTCGAAAGCCTGAAAAATGATTCCAAAAACTCCAAAAAGTGATTTTACCTCATGCAACTTATATGTGAAACTTCCAGTTAAAACCGGCACGTGTTAAAATCAAAATTAAAAAAAATATATGACCTTTCTTTTTTCGGATTTCGAATCAAATTGGGGGGATCGAGACTCTCTAGCTCGCAGAGCCTTTCTTTTTAACTCCTCACCGCTACTCATCTATGCTTAGGAACGAAACCAACTTCTAAAGAAGTCAGTAATCAGGCGACCCGGAATCGAAATTCCTGTTTACTTTTTTTCAGAGAACCTCGAAAAACAAGTTGCGCAACGTTTGAACTCACTTTGTCAATAAGCAACGAAGATTCGACAAGTTAAGCACAAAAAAGTATTAAATTCGATCCAAATCGTTTGTTATGTTCTATAGGCTAATATATGTTTTTCCTTAATTTTTTGACTTTTTCTTTGGGACAATACTTTCCCGGCGACAAGCGATACAAATTTATTATTATTATTATTATTATTTATATATCGATTAATATTTTCCCTGACAACTATTTGCATTTCACTAACATTTCTTTGAAATGTGGCCACTCTATATACAGAGTGAAAAAATATGTAATTATAGTATTCATCAAGAAAAATGAAGAAATTGAATTTTGACGTGAGAACTTTAATCCAGAAACTTTAAAAATAAATGATTACGCACTTCTCTCTGGTGTTGAGCTTGCTTTTGTGGTTTTGTGAATCACGTAATCTTCAAAAGGCAAAGCACCCCCGGCTTCAATGCTGTCAGTTATCCATTGATATTTTAAACAAGGAATACCCTTATTTATGGCGAAAATCAATTTTTCGGTTAAAGCACTTTTCTCCGAAGCTAGAAGAATATTTGTCCTGGATCCATCAAGATGCGGCATATATTCCTTAAAAAAAAGACATAATCTTCAATAATTAGATTTTAGTCTCATAAACAATCCTGTAGAAACACTGCTCTTATAAACTGGAAGTCTCGAAGTGAATGTATAATTTTAAATATATCAAGTTAATTCAAAAGTATTTCAAAAAAAATTTCAATAAATTTAGAAATCCTATTCTAAAAAATCGTCGAGCTTCGCGAGCACATCTATATTACACGCCGGGCTTTTGCACCCTTCGGGACACTTGCACTCGCTTACCAACCTTTATTGATGCTATATGCTATATGCTTAACATTTTAATTTTCATTCTTTTTTATATTCTCATCAGAGAATGTATTAGTTTCGTGTAGAATAACATATCCAAATTTCAGCGCGAACGGTCCAATAGTTTTCTCTGAATCATGGACGCCAGTTTTTAAAATGAGTAACTTCTGGCTGCCATACCAGCCAGATTTATTATTAAAAAAAAAATTTGTAATAGTGTTTTATATCTATAATCATGTGTGAAAAGTAAGGATCTGTAATATAAATTTCAATTTGATAAAAAAAATTCTTAAAAAAAAAGGTGAAAACTTTGGTACTAACCCCTTAAGTACTTTTATGGGCTTTGATGATATTCTGGGAGCTTCTGAGTAATTTTAAGTAATTTTAAGAAATATCAATTGATTTTGCAAAATTTAAAGGAATTTCATAAGATTTCATAGGATTTTTAGTAATTTTGCTTCCTCATAGAGGAAGCTTTGTAGTGGTGACAAAATCCAGTTTCCTAAAAAAGGTATTTTTGAACATATTTCAAGGGCAATATATCTAATATGATGATCTGAAAAAATGTCCGGATGAGTGTGTGTGTGTGTGTGTGTGAGTGTCCACCCTCAACAAAACACCGCGCGCTTGCATAGCTGCTATATTCTTTTATTTAAATTACTTTAGTTTCAAATTAAGAAGAAAACTAATTTAGTTAAGGTTCTATTGAGACGCATGAATATGCCCCAAGTACTATTTTCCCTAAAATTTATTTGACCGAAAATCAGTTGGTCGAAGAGCAATTTTCTATAAATTTGCTTCCTCATAGAGGAAGCTTTGTAGTGGTGATAAAATCCAGTTTCCTAAAAAAGGTTTTTTTGAACATATTTCAAGGGCAATATATCTAATATGATGATCTGAAAAAATGTCCGGATGTGTGTGTGTGTGTGTGTATGTGTTTCACGATCCATCAATTTCTTGAAAACGCGTATAGATAAATTGATGAAATTTTGCATAGTTATTTCACTATATAACTAGTTGAATTTCTTACAAGGGTTTAACAAAATATTTAATTTTAAAAGTTTTATGTACTTTTATAATTTTCATAAAATTAATTTTTCCAATATAACTTCTCAAATATTGAAAATTTAAAGCGAGTGTAAATAAAATGAAGATTCCTTTCATCGAGTCGAATCGATTGACCTATATTATTAATGCATTTAATTAAAAAATGAGGAAGTTATGTTTATTTATAATTTTGAAAGTTAATTTTTCGCTCTGTTTTCAAATAATCAAAATTTTGAGTTAACGTAAGGAAAATAAATATTCTTTATGTCGAGACGAATCGATTGACCTATATGATTAATGTATTTCATTAAAAAATAAAAAAGTAATGCTTCATTAATTTTTTAAAAATGAATTTTTCAAATATAACTGGAAATATAAATGGAAACAAGTAATATCGAAGCTTAATGCTTCCTCTATGAGGAAGCAAATCATATTTGTTTACAGGAAGCAAAGTGCTCATTGAATGAGCACAAAAGTTGATACAACTTCACAGCTAGTTTAATTCTTTTGAGGTGTTTTTTTTTTTCCGCCGGTGCACAGTGGGTCAGGAGACCCGGTTCTGTGGCCAAAATTCGATTTTTTAATCAAGATTCAAAAAGTCTACGGAATTGGCTAAGAATAGTTACTCGGGAGTTATTGGCGTCGCTGATTACGAATGCGTAATCAAAAATTAAAAATTAAAAATAGCGGATACAATATGGCGGCGAAGATTCTGAAAAGTCAACGGAATTGGCTAAGGATAGTTTCCTGGGGGTTGTTGGGGTCGCTGATTACGAATATGTAATCAAAAATTAAAAATTAAAAATGGCGGACCCAATATGGCGTCGAAGATTTTGAAAAGTCTACGAATTTGACTAAAAATAGTTACTCGGGGGTTTTTGGGGTCGCTGATTACGAATGCGTAATCAAAAATTAAAAATTAAAAATAACGGATACAATATGGCGGCGAAGATTTTGAAAAGTCTACGGAATTGGCTAAGAATTTGGTTTTCGGAGGTTTTTGGGGTCGGTTTCGCTTACGAATTATCTTGAGTTCCATCTTCCTCTTCATCGGTCAATTCAATTTAATCTAGAAGCATTTCAGCTTCTGAAAGACCAATTACTTCTTCTTCTCGATCTTCTACGTCGCAATTGGTTGTTTCGGGTTGACTTATTCAAGAAGTTTATATTTTAGATATATGAGGCATTATTCCTCAAGTGTACCATCCTCAGAATTCGACTTTGTCTGATCCAACTCAAACTTGGGTTAAGTATAGTCCTACTAGTTACAACTTTAGAGGAAAAAAATTTTTTCGATTGGATAATAATTTACCGAGATAGGGGAGGGGGAATTTTTCGAATTTTTTCGATTTTGTACGGTTTCGTGCTATTTCGAAGGTATTAAGCTCCTTTCCTATGGAATATACAAAATTTTGTCTCACATGTTTTTGATAGCTTTTTTCCTGGTCTATCGAATGGTTATAACCATTTTTTAAAAAATTGAAAACTTGACCGATGTTTTTGAAAATCAAAATAATTTTGACTTTTGCAGAAAAAATGCATGTTTTTTTTGGTCTTAAAATAAAGCTTAAGTCTTTATCTTTCGATGCTGTAAATTTGATCTTGCCCTTTTTGTTGTTTTCGAAAAATTAAACAAAGCGTAAAGCGCCGCGCCGACAACGCTCGAGACTACTGGTCTTCTCGCTCGACCGAACTTCTTCGGACTCATTTATCGTATCAATTATGAATATTTATTATTTATTAAACTGCTCTCTGCATCGTACAGGGTTGAGACTGTCATTAAAGTTTTCTAATGCCTGCATCACAGTCATTGCAGGGACGTAATAATGAGGAAATAAATTTCTATCTAATAAATATATAGTAATACGGGGAAATAGTCTTTTTCTTTAATATTACGTCCCTACAATGAGTGTACTGTAGGCATTAGAAAACTTTAATGACAGTCTCAACACTGTATAATGCAGAGAACAGTATACCGAAAAGAAACTATCGAAAAGATCAAAGAAGTAATTTATTTTTAAGTAAATGAGAAAGTTAAGAAGTTGCAAGCAATCAGAAAAATGAAGGAAAAGAAGGATAAGTTTAAAATAGCTTATAAATATAATCGAACTTTACACCTAACGCAATAATGACGTACAAGATGACAGTATTTCCACGTATTACAGTACAGGGTGTTCTACCACCTATACAACTACCGGTAATATGTGATAGAGCACAAAAAAAGAAACAGAAAAGTCCTATGGCAAATTTTGATCTGGGCCTTAATTTGGGCACAGTAAAGCTTCCAAGTTGGACATAATGAATCAATCAGGAGCGAGATTTAGCAACCATTTGTTTGTGTTTCAAGTGTTGAGATAGTGTGCCTGTTGGTGAGAAACAATTGGTTGCTAAATCTCGCTCCTGATTGGTTCATTATGCATAACTTTGAAGATTTACTGTGCACAAATTAAGGCCCAGATTAAAATTTGCCAAAGAACTTTTCTGTTTCTTTTTTTGTGCTCTATCACATATTACCGGTAGTTGTATAGGTGGTGGGACACCCTGTAGACTTTTAGGCTTGATTCAAGACTTTCTTTTCTGTATTTAATGATATATTAACTTATATTAAGAACATTTATTTTCAGAAATTTTAAAGGGTTTCGCGTGATTATATGCGACTTTAAGATACAGAAAAAAAAGTCTTGATTCAATCCTAAAAGTCTATAGTTTGTGCTACAATTTAAGTAAGTTTTTGGCCTTAAAACTAAATTTAAGGCCAAAAACTTACTTAAATTGTAACACAAACTATAGACTTTTAGGCTTAATTCAAGACTTTTGTTTCTCGATATCTTAAGGCCATGTAAGATTTACCCGATCCCTACCTTACCGACATTTTTTTGTCTTCAACGCTACGTCTACATTTATTGAGATATCAAATTGAAAATTTCTGAAATTGAACCTAAAGCACTAAGGTACGTTTATTTGGTCTTAAATATTGACATTTGTAAAAAAAAAATTTGTTTGAAAAATTTTTTTTTTAGTTTTACAAAAATTTAAGACCAGATAAACATACCTTAGCATATTTTCTTTAATTTTAGAAATTTTCAATTTGATATCTCAATAAATGTAGACGTAGCGTTGCAGACAAAAAAAAATGTCGATAACGTAGAGATCAGGTAAGTCTTAAATGGCCCTTAAGTCGCATATAATCACGCCCAATCCTTTAAAATTTCTGGAAAAAAAAATTGTCCATAAATGTGAAAATCCTATAAAATCTTTGACATTCCTTTTTTTTTCATAAAATTATTTTGAATTCCACAAACTATCGTTATAACTCAAAAAACTACTTAAAATCCTATGAAATTTTATGAAATCCCTTGAAATTCCTGAAAATCAAATGAAATCTCGTAAATGCCTGAAAATCCCTTATGTCATTGAAATAACTTTCGTAGAATTCTAATTCGAAAATTTTCGAGGCAATAGACATGCGACTGCTCTAGTCAGCAGTGAGACTCCCTTGGGGGATAGCTTGAGTGGGGAGGGGAGGTCGAACTACACGGACCAGCGCTTGAGTCGTGTGGGTAACTCTTCGTATCAGAAGTATAAACGAAAACTTGCGTTTTTTGGACATTTATTGAAGAAAATAACATATGCACCATGGGAAGGAGGCATTTTTGTCTCGCGCGACGTTTGCAGCACTCGTCGCGCTCAACAAAAAACGCCTGCTTCCCTCCCTTGGTGCATAATATACTATTTTTCTGATATTCGGCGTCAATCAGACTTTTGTATCTTCAAGCATTTGGTTTATCGAGGGAATTTTGAGCAAGAATAAACTTCTCTATGAAAATTTACATCAAAATTCGAGTATGGTATTCAATTTGGATAGCATTTTGCCATATTGACTAATTGAAGTGAACTCTGTAACTAACTCTATTCCCCCTGTAACAAGGTGTAACAAAATATTTTTACCCCTCATATGAAATCATAACGAAAGTTTGTGACCCCACACCCTTTGAGCTTTTACGTAATAAGTACGGTACCTAAATTGATGGAATTTGGTATACTTATTCCACTGAATACTAAATTGAATACTTTTTTTGTAAGAAGAAAAAGGATTCCAGTTTTTTAATCAATTCTAAGGGATAAACTTACTTTAATGCTTTAGCTTCAATTATAGTAATTTTCAATTTGATATCTCAATTAATGTATAAGTATCGTTGCAGAGAAAAAAGTGTATGTTAGGTAAGGATCGAGTAAGTCTTACATGGCCTTAAGTGAATTAAATCGATTTTAAAGGATTTTAGGGAATTTTTTAAGATGTCAAGAAATTTCCAAAATATTCTTCAAGATTAAAGAAGTCTACAAGAGATTTTAAGCGAAAACCAAAAGATTTTTACGAATTTTAAGAAGTTTCAAAAGTTTTTATAAGGAATTTTAAGTATTTCATGGATTTTTAAGGGATTTGGAAAGCTTTTTTGCAGTTTTAAATATTTCATGTAATTCCAAGGGAATTAATTTTTTTCAGGAATTTATTTTGAGGAATTTCAAAAGATCTCGTGTTATTTTTTAAGGAAATCCAAAAGATTTTTATAATTTTTAAAATATCAAAATTTTTTAAAATACGTTAAAATGTCTTCATATATTTTTCAATTCTTTTTAAATTCTTTGAAATTCTTTAAAAATAGTTGAATCATTAATTGATGAAAAATTTCAAATTTTCTTATCATTTTCTCAGTGCACCCATTAAATAGAGCGTATTCGAATCTATATTAATACATTATTAATTCACTAGGAAAAATAACTCACGCGTGATTCGTTTTTTAATCAATGAACACTTTTAATTAAATAAATTAACCCTTAAATGACACACCTCAAAAGAATCACATAAATGACACACGGGGTCTTGTGGACCCCACGTGAGAAAAGTGTGTATAATTAATACACTTTTTAAATTTTGGTCTAAAATTTATTTAGCATATACCTGAAAAGTTCTGAATTACGGTCATGTGAGAGACCTAACGAAATTATGTTAATATATTTAAAAATATTAAACAAAAAAAAGTTTTGATTTCTGTTACCTTTTTGTGAGTTTTCTAAAAAAGGTACTTATCTCGTGGAATGAAGTGAGAAATTTCAGGTTAGGAAAATGTAACAGGCGGAGGGAGTTTTAAAAAAATTAAACACTTAAAAAATTATCAAAAAGCTTTATTTATTACAAAATAGTTACTGAATTTCAATTTTACATATAAAAAGTAAAATTCTTATTTAGAAATTAATCTAATTTCCACATTCATTACACAAATATAACCGATGCTCCAAAGTCTAAACACTTAGCCCGTTTGCAGGAGGGACATACTTCTCGGCACAAAATGCTTCCTAAACACATTTAAAATGTGAGTGTGAAATGATTTTTGGCAATTCGGATTCGTTAAGAAATGGCAGATATACATAGATAGCAGCAGACGGATTTGCGTGCGCTGATACTCTTATCACATTTCAGTTTTGTCTTTGCAATTAACATTTAACTTTTAACATTTATCTTTAACTTTTAACATTTAACTGGTCTTATATGGACCAGGCATAGTAGACTATCTCACGATATCTCAAAAACTAATTGACCGATTGCGCTCAAATTTTGATGGTATACTCAGACGTCAAAACTGTTACGGAAACTTACCGAAGACCAGCTCACAAATTGTGTATCCTCGAGTGTGATTCTCTTATTTCTAATTGACTAGAAATTCGGGGGTGGGGGGATGTCGAGGTCAGTTTTAATATTTGTATTTAGGCAGTTTGAGAACGTTGCTGCTGGAACTTGATCTTATCCATGAAGTAATGAAAAATTCCATTACTCTGAGAAAAGTAAAAGTTTCAGGAAACGGTTTTAACTTACAAGGTGTTTTTCGGCCAGGGCATCAGTTCGCAATCGACAAGCACATTGACCGGACGTCTACGCATTTTATTATTTTTCCGACTGTTATTTTCAAATCAATTATAATCAGCGGTATGTCACGACATATGTGACGTGCGCCGAGGAAAGGGGTCTTACGCCGGAAAATTCGATTTTGAGGTTTTTTTAGATAGTTTTTGAGTTGCTCTTTTTAATGAAACCAACAAAAAAATCCGAGCATTACTTTGGTAATAATTGGGTTGTTAGGTACGCGAGAAATTGGTCTGCCGCTCGAGAATTCCAGATCCCGTAAAACACCCCCCACCACTCACCACTACATCTCCGCGTCCGTAAGCCGCGTCTACGACCTATCTAATGCGTGAGAATGTGTAGTAAGTGGAGAGGGTATATTCCGTGAGTCTTCCCTCTCTCCTAAAAGTCGCATCTATCCGCTCGACTTCGAACGCTCGCCCTGTAAAATCTTCATTTACGGCGTAAGACCCCTTTCCTCGGCCAAAGATATTACTACCTAAATGCGGCAAGGGATTAAACTCGCCACCTACCTATAGGTGGCTACCAGTCGAGTTTGTGTTTTCAACATATATATATATATATATATGGTTTCGGTTTGTTTCGGTATTTTTCGGCTGAATTCGTCAATGATTTGACAGTGACTCATGCACAGGATTTGACGCGGTTTCCATGGAAACAATGAAAAGTTGAAGAGGGCAGCACTTTCGACAGTAATGACATATAGATTTTCGGCGTCCCCACTCCTGACCCTTGCTGCATCTAGGTACTAATATCTTTGCCTCGGCGGACGTCACATATAAAAATTACGTGCCTGTGGCGGTAAGGGCAAAAAAGTGGCTCTCTCGTTATTTTAAACGGCAGACGTGTTAGGCAGACCAGATCGGTAGAGGCGCGCCAATCGTCACTCTATCGCTGTGGACGCTGTGGACAAAGCATGGCACAAGTTTTGCTCGTTATACAATGGATCGTGGCATACCCCTGATTATAATACACATTTTTATATTTCTCATTTTATCGTGCAGTTATTCATTAAATTATTTTAAACGCAGTTCAATTTTATTATTTATATCTCCTCACTCTCATTACTATTTAAAAGCAGTTAAACATAATTATTCAAAACAACCATATTTTCACTTTGCATTTCTTAACAATTACAACTCAACACATTTCATTAATGAAGCATAGATAAATATAAATTAATCTGTCAAATTGATGTAAACTGTAATAACCATGTCCCAATGTCAAAAAAAAATGTCAAAACAAAGAAATATGAAAAAGTGAGTGAAAACATTTAGGAGCTAATTTCAAAGTGCGGACAAAGTGAATAAATGAATGAATATGAAGATTATTATTATAGATTTTGGCAAAAAATGTCAGCAATTCCCTTCTGCACTTAGCGATTCAGTTAAAATCTCTCGAAATATTTGAAAAATATCCCTAGAATTATTTGAAATTCTTCAAAATCTCTTGTTGAATTTTTTCAAACGTTTGAAAATTTTCTAGACTTTTATTGTTAAAATTATATTTCTTTCAGTCTAAAGAAGATACCGAAAGTAATGATCATGAAGAATTAAAGATGAGCAAAGAAAATGAGAAAACACTCGTTGGCACTTCAACTGTTCCGGTAACTCCAAAACGAAAATTTATGCTCTCCGGAATAAAAGTTTGTATCAATTTTATTTTTTTATTATAAAAGTGTATAGGTTTATTTCTAAACACTTTTTTTAAAATATATACAATAAAACACTTACAGGACAAAGAAGGCTTTGAAAATTTGATAAAAGTTCTTGGAGGTGAAGTTTCAACGGAAAACACTTTCGATTCGACTGCAACCCATTTACTTTGTATCAAACCTGCACGAAATGAGAAAACTTTGGGAAGTATAGCAGCCGGAAAGTGGATTTTGTACTGTAGTTATATTAAAGACAGTGCAGATCAAAAAAAGTTCCTTAACGTTGGTGAAAATTCTTTTTTATTTTTTTTTTATTTAAGATTTCAGTCATCGCAAATTGTCACCGATTCTCCTTAAAATTTTTTGACATCTCTTGAAATTCCCTAAAATCTTAAGAAATCTTTTGAAGTCCTCTCAAATTCTGAAACATGGTTAAAAATCTCTTGTAGTCTTTAAAGTATTTTTGAAATGCTTCAGAATTCTTGAAAATCCTTCAAATTATTTTAAATCCCTTAAAATCTCTGTGTTTTTAATGTTATTTAAAAATCTGTTGAAATCCTTTAAATTCCCTTGTAATTCTTAAAATCACTTTACATCGTTTGAAATCCCTTGAAATGACTTCATTTCATTAAATTCACTTAAAATCTTATAGTACATTTGAAATCCTTAGGTATTCTTTAAATACCTTTAAATCTTTAAATCGGTTCTGTGATGATTGAAGATGAGATTTTGTTCATTCACTGAAAGAAACTCAAGTTTTGTTCTTTCTCTTATTTTTTTTCTTTAGGAAGAAGAATACGAATGGGGTAATCCACTCAGCGTGAAATCTTTGCCACCTTTAAGCAGTGATACGGAAGCTGCAATTGCTTCAGCTGCTTATCGATGGAGAGTAAAATTGTCTAAGGAGTCGGGTGGTGCCTTCGATGGAATGGTGGCTATTCTTATGGTATCAGAGGAAAAATACCAATCTTTTGAAAGGCTCATAATCGCTGGAAATGGAACCGTAGTTCAAGCAAGGTTCGTCGTAAAGCTTTTTCGAAAATACGCCATCTGATAATTTTTTTTTATAAAAAATCATCACGCTTGGATATGTCAAGAAATTTTCCAGGCTTTTCCAAGTTTTTAAAATAATAAATAATAGGGTTAGGGAGCGTTCACATATGAAGTTACGCCGTATTTCAAGCATTTTTATTCCCCTCCCGTACCCCTTGTAATACTCTGACCGAATTGGCGACACCCCCACCAATGTACTAGAATCGCGATTCCGACCCGCCTGATTTCTGACTTCCTTAGAAGTTGGGTTAGCTCCCAAATATAGACAAGGGAAGGAGAGGAGTTGGGAAGAGAGGCACCGCGAATTCAGCAGTGCTCGTCAGTACCGTAGCCACAGAATGGGAAGTACTCTAAGCGAATAATTTCGTTAGTGGATCATCGTGGATCCCGCTGAATTCGTATTGCGAACACAAGTATATATAAGGCCCTGACATTTTTATCTAGTATAAATGTCAACTGATCAACCGAGATGCAACCAGAATCGCGATTCCAGTGTAATATTACCTTACGTTCATGCGACCCCCCTTTCTCACAATTTTTTGTTTTAATAACTATATAAATCACTTTTCGGAATGTTCTCAAATATGACAGTCAAAAGTTACATTAACATAATCAAAAATATACACCTGATTGTTAAAATTTGTTTGTTCTTCTCAAGGGACATAAAAAATATTTATAAAAAGTTATATAAGAAAACGGATGTATAATCCGCTGCTGGCGGATTCGCGGAATATTGTCGCAGTTCAAAGTATTCAATTTATATTTAATATTTATCATTATGTAGAAGATATATGGACTTAATATTTTTCAGTTTGCGAATAAAAATCAGAAGTGGGTCTTTTGCTCAACGCTAGATTCAAAATCACATTACATTCTATTTGCACGTTTAATCGCTCACTCACATTTTACTTGACTCATCTAATCTATTTTTGGCTCGTTATCGTGATTCTATAATAATGTATAATATACATATGACCTCTGAAACTTTTATGGGAAATTTTTAATTCAAAATACACTGGAATCGCGATTCCGGTACGCCTCATTTCCGGTCCACTTCCTTAGAATTGTGTTCGTTCCCAAAATTTTGATGAGGGGTGATGAGGAGTCGAGAGAAAGGCCTCAGGTGTACAAATGCAAGGGACAGGGCGTTTGGCATTTATAGATTTTTATGGAGGAAGCTGTATATGGTTGTGCACGCTAAGTCGCGAGACGAGCGCACTACAGTTTTCATTGTAAATATTGACCTATTTCCATCTTTGTCTAACTATTTTTGTTTCGCTTATTATGAAATTGTGGAATACTGACAAAAAGAAACCTTTTCATGTTAGAGACGTCAAGAAATGTCAAAGTAGAGTCAATTCGTAGGTGTTTATTTACATCGTTCGAAATGCGTTCTATTCTCATACAGATCATAATTTTGAAAACACGCGATTTTCATGATACTGTTGTAAAAAGTTGCTTTCAAATTTTACTCACTTATTTTTACAAAAAAAAAAAAAGAAAATAATTTTTTCAACTTTTCTAATTATACTTTATTTTTCAGATCTTCTTCTGACCCGAATACTTCTGGGAAAAAAATAACTCACTGCTTCATCCAAATAAAATCAAAAGAACAGCAATCTGTAGATTGGGCCAGAATGGCAAGCAAAGGAATTTTATGTTTCCAGCCTCATTTTCTTCATAATCTTCTCACAGCAGAAACTCCTCTTAACCTGCGGGAAAATGTAATCCCAGAGTTTAAGAAATACTTGGCTCTTCTACCGAAGTAATTTTTAAAATTTTTACCGAATTAAACATGTTTAATAAAAATTATTAGTTTTCTTCTGTACATATAATGATTTATCGTGAAATTTCGGATCCTATTAGATTAAGATATCCATAATTTTGTAATTAATTTATATTTCTTGTACATGAAATACAATTTCTTATAACTAAATGCCACTCAGATCGTCTTTCAAATTTTAAAAATTTCTGATTTATTTCAAACACCTATAAAGCTTTAGAAAGTCTGAAAACTGAATTTTTTCTATAATTTTTTTGATATATTTATATCTATATTTAAAGTGAACAAAAAAATTTTTTCAACATAAAATAATAAATTACTGAAATCCATCACCCTATTCTTCCCATATACACGCCGTACAATGCAGCTCGTAATTTTTGTTTGAAACAAAAAATCAAAAAAATTTTTTATTTGGTATATATTTTTCTTCTGTGTGAACTAAGAAAAATTGTGAAGTTATAACTTTTTTCAGGTTTAAATCAATTTTTTTTTAAGAAAAAAAAAACAGAGCACAACAAGATGCACTAGAAGCAGAAATTTGGTTTAGCGAAAAACAACAAAATATACCACGATTTTCAGGTCGTAAGGGTATTAGTATACCTGGACATAGACAAGTAGCCGTGCAAACTTTGAAACAGCTGATATGTAATACAAGTCCAACCGTAGAGGGAAGATAGGTATAGAGGCGATATTGCAGTGGAAATCTTCTTCTTCTTCTTCTTTGGGTTAGTGTTTTTAGCACTAGGTCCATAGAGATTTCCAGGTTGCCGCAGTGGAATCCCTTGCTCGGTAAGAGCGAGACCTATCAGGCCATAGCTAAAGGCGTTATAACTCTACATATTCTGATATCTCCGTAGTTGCGACACATATGTTGTATTGTAGATGGAGTTAGTAGTAGTAACTTGCGTATTTGGCGGGAAATTCAATATTTGAATGTGCGGTTGGTGATTTCAGATGTCAGTGGGGTTCGCAGGCCGTTTAAAGTTTGAATTTCAAAGCATGAAGAGTAAATGAATTTGAAGGTATAAATAAATGAGTTAAAAGTTAATTATAGAGATAAATTAGAATTATTTAGAAATTTTATTATTAATTGAGAAGCGTAGCTGTTTGGATCAGAGAGATAAGCCTCCACACTGAAAGGTGGAAACTTTTTAGATTTGATTAAAGATCTTTCTAAAGTTCTTCTCTGTTCAAGAAAACGAGGACAAGCCCATACAACATGGTTAATATCCTCCGTTTCATGTCCACATGTACACGAAGAGGAGTCAGTGAAATTTTTCCTTGCCAAGCTGTCAGCCAGGGCGTAATGGTTGCTTCTAATTCTGGACAGACTCACTACATCTCTTCTTTTTAAAGTAGTTTGAAAAAACCACGGTTTAGGTGTTTCAGAAAAGAAGTTAGCAAAATAATAGAGACCTACGTTCCTTCCTTCACTTTCTGCTCTTAAATATGAATTAGTAGTTTTGATGAGTTGAGAGGAGACATTCTCATATAAGTCTGTGTGTGGGATTCTGTCTTCCATGGTTGATGGGCTTTTATGAGCTAATTTAGCAAGTTTATCAGCAATTTCGTTCCCAAAGATCCCTCTATGTGCAGGTATCCAGTAAATGTGGACGATAATATTTTGTGTTTGAGCCAAATGCAAAAGATTTCTAATTTTGAATATATAAAAGGAATTTGCTGATAGATAATTGAAATTTAAGCAAGCATGAAGTACACTGCGAGAGTCAGAGCAGATAACAGCAGGAGATAACTGGTCTTTTAAAATGATATCTAGAGCTTCGCAAATCGCAATCGCTTCTGCTGTAAAAATAGATGCTAGGTGACATATTTTGTGTTTATTGAAGATTTGAATAGAGGGGCATGTGATACCAATTCCAGTGTTTTGGGAGTCAGTTAGTTTGGATCCGTCCGTAAAGAAAAGGAATTCATTATTGTGATGTGTTTCCATAAAACTTCTGAATTCCAAATTAGGGGATGGGCTTTTTTGTAGCTTCTCTCCCATTTGAAAATCAATATTAGGTTTTTCAAATTGGATATTATAATCAAGAAGATAATTCTTAATTTAAGTGTATCTTTTCTCTGTGTAAGTTCATTAAGGGTATTTAAAGAGTGGAATAAGGGGTGATCTTCTATGGAAAAAATTTTTAGAATATATTTTCTATTGAGGAATTTCAATCGAAGAGATAGGGGAGGTTCTTTTAGTTCTGCAAACATTACTGGGATGGGAGTAGAAATTCTGTACCCCAGGATTAGTCTTAAAACTCTATTTTGGAATTTTCGGAATTTAAGTGTATTTGTTCGATTGATAGATAAGGCTTGGCAACCGTACTCTATAACACTTCTTATTAAAGAGTGATATAGCATTAATAAATGTCTAGGGCTAGAACCCCACCAGGTTCCTCTCAGAAACTTTATAATATTAAAAACTTTTTCAAGCCTTTCTAAAAGGGCTTTTAAATGGGGGTTCCAAGTAAGATGAGAATCGAAAAGAATACCCAAGAATTTGGCCTCAGAAACTGGATAGATAACCTGGTCATTGAGAGAAATTAGGATGTTATTAGGGATTAATTTATTTGGAGTGAAAATGACTAGGTTGGATTTATCAACAGATATATTTAAGCCTTTAGAATTGAAAAATTCTTCAAGACCATTTAAACTCTCTTGCAAGATCGAAACACATTCATTTAGGTCATTAGAAGAAAAGTATATGACTATATCATCCGCATATAGTAAAATTTTGCATAGTGGGTGAAGATAATTGTGTAAGTTTAGAGTATAAATA